>LGRN01000027.1:85681-97363 GCA_001883825.1 Emergomyces pasteurianus Ep9510
GTATGTATGTATGTATGTATGTATGTATGTATGTATGTATGTATGTATGTATGTATGTATGTATGTATGTATGTATGTATGTATGTATGTATGTACTGTACATAGCGCAACGTATCATCGATGTTGAGGAACATCGCTCGATTCAAACTTCAACATGGTACGGCTGGCGACTTTTGATTGTTGCAAAAGAATGAGCAAGGGAACAAGACACAACTTGCTTAGCTTTCCTTGTCTCCCACGAGCCAAGTACTACGGAACACAACGTGAGCTTGCAAATGACAGCCCAGCAGTTAGGAATGGGAAACGGAAGTGATCCTCCTCCCAATGCATTCGCCTCGTGTCCCCCAGTACACAATGTTTTGCTTCCCCAGCGTTCTACCACCATGCATGAAGGTAGTTACACCTGCACTTGGGGTGGTAGCTTTGAGAAACTTACCAAAAGCATCATCGATGTTACGTTTTAATTCCCCCTTTTGGCCTCTCTGGAGAAATAAAGAAAACGAACAAATATCAATAAGAATAGAAAGAGGAGAGCACCGGAGTGTAATTGACCAGTTAACTACTCCATAACTTACGGAGTACACAATCTTTATTCCCATAGCAAGATGTTACTCTGTCTACGGCCCGTTGTGAGTAGCCCGTTTCGAAATGGTCTGGAGGATCTTCTTCACATAAAGGGGTATGACCTGCTCTGAGACTGTCAAAGCCGCTGTGTATCAGACAAACGACCCTTAGCCACTAAGGGCGTCCTTTTTGGCGTAGTGGTTAAGTCTTACACCTACTGCGAGTAGACATGAGGGTAGAATCGATGTCCAGTTCGGTCTCTTTATCATTCCTCTAAGAGCTCATGTCCGTCAATAAAGGTAACTGGGCTTATCACGCTAAATGAACGAAGAAAGCCAATTTGAGGACAAAGGAGCGCATCGGCGATGGTATTTTTCATGCTTTGAAGAAAAAATATCAAAACCTGCAACATTGATGTAGTCGTCAAGTTCATATCAACATTTTATAGATGCTAATTATTCAAACTACACTCTCTCTATAGAATAAGCACGGAGATTTGAAGATTTTTTACAGACAAATCAAGCTGCTAGTATATGATATGATGAGTATATAAGTCAGTCCTCCGTAAGGGATACGTTGTAAGCAAAGATATATTACTCCCTAAATACTCTCATAAACCCAGTAGAAGAATGTTAGCAGTTACCACTACGTTGTGCTGGTAGTGAAAGAGCGACCTCTTTGGTCTGCATTTTGTGCCTTTTAAAGTGTCATTAGCTGCCGTTTGATTAAAACGAGCTTAAGATATCTGCAGGGATGTTGAAGATAAGAATCCGTTTATCTACATAGTACTACTCTGTACGCACTACGGAGTACTGTATCAGGAAGATTCAAATCACACTCGCGTGGGCATTTTGCTAAATCGTATATGTTTCCTCCGTAATATATCTAGTTTCTTCATCATCTTCATAACTGATCTATCGTACTCCGTACAGCACGTTCAGAACATAGTTTTCAGCGAAGTGCAATTCAGATCTACAGGCTGCAGGTGTGAACTTAAAATCTCGCAAACCAGGTTTTGCATGCGACAAGAGCCTGCCAAAATTTCGCTGGAAAGTATACAGAGAATCTGTGAGGATTTAGCATACACAGGTGGTGACACGTGTAGAAAAAAAAAAAAAAAAAAAAAAAAAAAAAAAAAAAAAAAAAAAAAAAAAAAAAAAAAAAAAAAAGGCAGAAAATGTTCAATGATCTCTCCCACCTCATTCTCTTTTTGTTTTGGCTGCAGTCCAGAACAATTCGTATCAAGGTTCCTTTCTACTTCTTCTTCCCGGTGGCACAAGTAGGTACTAACTTATAGTTTTCTCCGCAACTCGTGGGCGGGCGGGCAGACTCTTCTTATGTATGTGGACCGACCGACCTAATGCGGAGCACGGAGTAGCGACTGGAGATATGGAGTACTACTTGCTGCACATGGTAGGATTCTGTAGTACTTCTTTGGAACCCTGTTCAATATGAAGGTCTGTACGGAGTACTTCGTACGGAGTGCTCCGATCTTTCAACCAGAAGAAAATCGGATCTGTCAATTTCGAACTTTTCATGGAATGGTTTAATTGGCTTAATTTGAACACCCAAAACAGGGCTCAACGAATCGAAAGAAAATCAATCATGGCCAATAATACCTCTTGTGGCCCCAGTTCAAGCCGCTCTTTTCTTTGAGTAAGCAGCCAGAACTGGAACAGAAGCTCCAAACTTAGCCTCGAAGGACGAAGTTGGGACAGTAAACAGGCTTGAATATAATGCCCCCCCAACAAACCACACACTGCCTTCGATCTTCAGAATTTTACTCTGTACGGAGTAGATACTAACGCAATTGCGGCATAAAAGGAGTAAAGAGAATATTATGCTGATATGGAGGTAGAACTTGGTTGGGGTTTACCAGCACGAAGTATTGTTCGCACAGCACTCCGTACAACCTCAAAAAAAAAACAAAGGAAAGGAAAAGAAAAGAAATCCCAAAACCCGTGATATGATCAGCCAGCCCAAGGCCCGCAAACAAAGGAATTTCAACCAAGAATCCTGATCTAAATTGGGGAAATTGGGTTTGACCCCAGCGCCATACACGGGTTGAAGGTTTTCGTCGCCTGTTCTCGCCGCCTGTTCTCGCCGCCTGTTCTCGCCGCCCGTTCTCAAGCTTTTGCTTTTGGAGCATGGGGTACATACTCCGTACGGAGCATCATGATTAACACGGTTTGCCTGTTGGGAACTTGGGGGCCGATAACTCAAAACCACACTAGACTACTCCGTAACTGGCCGCTAAACTCTGCCACGGCGACATAACTCGGCGCAGTCCAAGCAACAAGTCTCCACGGGTTGAGGTCGCTAAAATTACGCCAGCGGGAGGGACGAGCTGTGACGATCCACCACTGCGGGAATCTCGAGGGATATTTCTTTTGTAGTTCCTATGTGCCACTACCGCGACCAGTGGCATGTTACATATTTCGTAACACATGGGTACTCGAACTGCTTGAACTCACTTATCAAACCTTGGGGGCGCTTTCTAGACCAGACAGCTCTGCTTCCCCAAGACCTTCCAAGGGTCTCTGTTTTCCAGGACGTGCGTCTTGTGCAGGAGAGTGAAATCAAAAAAAAAAAAAAAAAAAAAAAAAAAAAAAAAAAAAAAAAAAGAAAGAAAGAAAGAAAAGAAAAGAAAGGAAGAAAACGGCAGAGGGGGTGCCGAATGGTAGATATACACAGATTTGTTGCCCCAGGGATTCCCGATTTCACCTGTAACACTGGCCATTTTTCGTTCTTGTTTTGCTTGAATTGTTTCGTTCATTGATCAACCGATCGATTAAGGAGTGCTCTTGTACTCTTGGTTGCGCTTTTATATCCCCTGAATTGGAAGGAAAATTCCTCATTGGAATTATCCGTCTACGAAGGAAATCCCTCCCTTGCGTCAGTAGCTTCCAGCAGCCTCTGTTTCCCGAATGGCTTGAATGGCCAACCTTCTTGACGCTTTGACAAGCCTATTCCAACTAGCTTCGATCTACCCAATGCCATTACAAGTTCCTCAGGCCACTTTTCGACGTTAAAAGCAAAGATTCGCGAAGCGGGCGGCGAAAATTACTCTGCTGGGTATTGTTCAACCCTATCAAATACCCATACGATAGCACTCGTCGTTCAAGGATCCGATGCACAAATGCTATGGAATTTGGAGCGATGAATATTGGGTCCCATGAAACGATACTGAACGCTGTGGCTTGAACACTGCTCAAGTCCTCACTCTCTATTTTCCACGAACCCAGCAGTCACGATCCGGTCAAATCTCAATCCCTTTCTCAGTGGCGTGGTTCTCTATAGCCATCGATTTCTAGGCAAACTACTTAGGCTGGACGGTCTACGTTTGTAATATAAGTCCACTGGAAACCCTGTTGATTGAACGCCTGTTCACCAAGAGCATTGGACTTATTTGCATAGCCACCAATTCCTGAATTTGTTGACTTTTTCTTAAAACGAACAGAAAATAGCAAAAAGATCCCCAAAGCCGACAATTATGCCTCCCAGATCTAGGAGGACTCGACTGACTGAGCGCCAGCCCGCCGCAACAACAATAAAAGCGGACAGCGATGCGAAGCCTAATGGGATATTTCACTTTGTCAGCGTCAATCCATCCTCTGAGCTTCAAAAATCAGAAAACAGATCTGTAATCCGCTCGCACGCCAGCAAATACATTTGGCGTCAGCATCGCGCTGGCCGTACAGATAGCAGTAATCCCAATTCCAGTGCTATCAAATCTATTCCCTCACGTAGGGAATCCTTAACATCTCCAACTGCCTCGAATGCTACCGCAAAGGAAAGGCAATGGCCGCTACCACCTGACACTGTCGAGAACGAGGCGGCTCTATCAATACTTTCTCCGCCCGACGAGGCTAATACGTTTCCCTCTGAAAATGAAGATATGGCAGACACTGGGGAGTCCTTGCCTGGACACGAGAATGTTGGGCGCAACCGAGATGCTACGTCTGGCACTTCGTATCCTTCGAACATGCAATCCGCTCAACTGAGTATGGAAGCAGCAGCAAATATGTACGAACATGAAAATAACACTATTGCGGGCCCTTTCAGCCAACTCATTACGTTTATCGGGGAACCCGCAAACCAGTTCCCTTCTATGCTTGGAGGGTCTGCAATTAGCAAGTTGATGCGATACGGTAAGCTGACTACTCCTTTTCTCTTTACTTTTGTAAGAACCTGCAAATCGTGCCAGAGCCTCATAATTAATAATATTTGACACTGCCAAATCTAGCCGCTTTTGAGCTCTGGCCAGGTCTCGTACTTGGTGCCGGAAACCAAAAATGGACCCAAAAAGATGTAGCACAAAGCTGGCTCCCCCGCGCAATGAGCCATCCAGCACTCTTCACCGCATTCTTATACGGAGCTGCAGGCCACTTGCAGACGCGAAAACGGCTCGAGAGCGCACACGTAGCCCCTCAGACGCGCGAGGAGAAGTTAGAGCAGATTGTTTGCGAGACAGAGACTGTCAAACAGCTGAACAAAATGATGCTCGATCCGCAGCACACTTGCACTGATGAAGTTATCCTGGCGGTGCTGTGCATGGCTTTTAATAGGATCGATTATTCTAAGTGGACATCTGACCTTGATCCTGCCCCAAAAGCGCCGTTGCGCAATCTCCAATGGCTCGATGTGTACGGCGGCTTATCACTCAATGATCAGCACATTAAAGGACTTTTCGCCCTTCTCCACACGAGAGGTGGTCTGGATCAACTCAAGCTGCCTGGATTGGCAGAAACTCTCTCAACGTAAATTCTTTCCCCCCTCCGCATTTCATTGTCATTTTTCTGCCTGTGGTGTAAATGTATCTAATCTTCCTAGATCCGCGATAATGCTCTCAACCAAATGTCTCGTGAAACCCCGCCTCCCCTTTGTCCCTATCTTCAAAGAAAGTGCCACCGGCAAAACACCAAAATGGCCAAGCCTCTCCTCGAATACCTGTCCTATGCCAGTTGACATGATAAATCTCGTCTCAAATATCCAGCCCGCATTCTCCTCCTCCCCTTCTTCTTCTTCTCCCCCCGAAAATAACATCAACAACACCACAAGCAGCACCACTAATACTGCTAATAACCCTACCAACATAGCCAACCCCAGAGACATCTTCACAAAATCTAACCTCCCCGTTGCCTTAACAACCGTTCTGCGCAATATGCAGAACTATTGCGTCGTCGTAAGCCTCCACTGCCAGGGGCTTCTCCCTTATCTCGAACTCCCTGTAATCGCCGATAGGCGCAACTGGGTACAATATGAGCTCTTAAGCCTGAAGCCCATACATGAATTTAACGAATACACGGAAGTCACCGGAACAGATGCGATTAACAACAGCTCAAGCGGCAGCGGCAGCGGCAGCAACCACCACAACAGCTCCATCCCAGTAACCCAACAACAACAACATCAACAACATCAACCCTACAACTACAAAATCTATGAATCCGTCCGCTTCGCAGCGATGGTGTACAGCATGCTTGTTGTCTTCCCCTTACCAGCAGCCAACCGACCCTTTCCCCGCCTATGTCGGATGATGAAAGCCGCCCTCGTAGCCGCGGAGGTCGAGAACATTACCCCATACAACTCGAATCGCAATATCCATTGCTGGAGCGGGGCGCCGGAGATGTTGCTGTGGGTGATGATACTGGGTACCATGGCAGCGCGGAATACACCGACCGAAGACTGGTTTGTGGAGCGAACTGGAGACGTGATAAAGGTGTTGGGAATTAGGAGTTGGGAGCAGCTTAAGGGGAAGATGGAGATGATTATGTGGATGGATTGTGTGTGTGATGCGGGTGGGCTGGCGGTGTGGAATGAGGCAGGGGGTGCTGGAAATTGGGCCGAGAGTGGGGGCCAGGCTATGAGCGGGAATGGGTTTGGTATTCCGATTGCTGAACGGGCTTGGGTGTATTGAAGAAGAAGAAGAAGAAGAAGAAGAAGAAGAAGAAAGAAAGGCCACGACGTACGATTTTTTCGGGAGGGCGACTAGCCGAGACGAGGTGTTTTTATCCATGACAGGCGAACCCGCTCGTTATGCCAACCTGACCAATGATTCTTTCCTTACCCGGGGCTTTATATATATATGTATATATACATATATAATTTTGGCGTTTGGCAGTTTTGTTTTAGGTGGGGTTATTTTATATTGACCTGCTTTCTTCGTTTTGGAATAGGTGAAAGGGCGGGAGTTTTTTGCTTCTCTTTGTTTGATGTCAATACGTATGTGTGTTCAACATATTTTTTATTTTATTTTTCGGCCCCCTATCACTTCGTTTCCGTTTTGTATCTCGTCCGTCATGTTCCTGTCTATTATCCCTTGAACAATACCGTTTATATCCATGTGTGACTGGAAAGATGCTCTGCTTGTACCATCCTATTATTAAAAAATGGGATGATTGGTTTATTTCAAATTGAGCCGTGACCTTCTCTGTTCCCTCGTTAGTTGCGAACATCATTAAATCATCGTTCAACTTGCTTCATTTTCTCCTTTTAATTATCCCCTCGATGATAGGTCCTTTGATGACTTCTCCGTTACGGGCTGTGGCGTAGTGAATGGTTGAAAAGAAGAAAGGAAAAAAAAAATGCTAGTAGGTATCGAGAAAACGAACGGTTGGCAGATAATAAAATGAAGCTCGCAAATATCTAACAGGTCTTCCTTCACCCGGACTCCATGAAAGCAACTTGAGGATATCTCAGAAAAGTACTCCGTAAAGTGGCACGAATGCCCCGGTAACGAAATGTCCAACATGTAGGCCTTGGGTTGTAGGGAGGAGGCATGTATGCCAAGTCTCGAGAAATACGGCGGATAGACCTTCGGGAAAGTATGCACTGCGGCCATTTCTAAACCCATTCGGATCAAATGAGACACTGAACCCTTCGGGATTGCCCGAGTGCCGCAGAAGTCAAAAAGAGAGAAAAAAAAAAAAAAAAAAAAGGGATGGTCGAATGTCGACAAGTGTGAACCTTTCCCTTTCTCTGGCAATACAACTCGAACATGAATCTTTTGCTCTCATAAAATTCCCGTCGCAAGCGCTGCTATTGGGGCTATGATACCGAGTGGTGAGAGAGAGAACTGTACTCCGTATGTGAGCAAAATCGGGATTCTATTACACTGTCCCATAGAGTCGGAGTGAGCAGCAGTAACAGGAGGGGAAAAGGCAACTGTAAGACCCGCAGTTTGTCTTGCATGAGCCCTGATGAGTAAGGCAACTGATTGATAATCCTGAACGCCTAGGACGGACTGATCCTCATCCTCGATGGACATTGGATGCGGGTTTTGGCTAGAGAGCTGATCTAGATACGGAGACTAGTTTCTCCCACATCAAGATCAGTTTGTCATCGAAGGACTACGCCGATCCAATTAGCGTGACCAGTTGCCTTTGTAATCCGGAATCAAAATAGAAAACCCCGTTTTGTGCAAGGAAAAAGGAAGTTGAAGCTTCTCTCACGATGTTAATTGATTTGAACCAACCCAAGTGTGGCGACACCACACCACCCAGAGATGATTATCAATCAAACAAGATGCCATTGTCGTCTCCTTCCATGAGGTGTCCCTTGGAATATAGCTGTTGTACGTCATCAATTGTGCTCAAAACTCCGAGCCCTCTTAACTCCATCTCCAACTTCTTCGATTTTTCCTTCATGTCGGTATCCGAGTTGAAGCTTCTCCCAATTGAGGCAATCGAGGGCCGAACCCTGTCTGTCCCTGGGCTAGATCCGGGCATAAAAGGGGTGGGGTGGGCTTGAGCATTGGGAGCTCCGCTCGGTTACCGAGCCCCAGATGATGCAACTGAAGACCGCTATCCGTGCCGCTGCATATTACGGCCGGTGTACTGCCTGGGACAGACGCAGACCGCATATATCTCAACCTATCAACTTTCATAATATTACAAATCTGTCCAAGTTACAAATCCGTTTCTATGGAGGATGGTTTACCTTCCTCCATGACCTCTCCGCCACCATTCATTTTCCAGATTGGAAATTCAACATTGAATGCGATGGCCGGATGTTCCCTAGTTCGCCGGAACACAAAGAACCCGCGCCAGTCTTCCCTGTGAGGACAATATTGCGTTATAGAATGGGAGCAAGATGTGCTCGGCTATAAATAAACCCATTCTGTCCTGTCCTGTTGAGTTCGATTGGAATCCATGAAACAGTGATCAGGATAGTTTCGGCATAAAACAGAGCTTCCACTACTGAAAAAAAAAAAAAAAAAGAAGCAAAAAAGAATAAAGCGATATCAACTGACTTACTTTCTGATCATTTTACCTTTGTTTTTGACCTCAATTCCGCTCGCGGATAAAATATACATTTAGGGTTCAGTTTCAGGTCCTCCCAAATGTCTTCCAATATCAAAAATGTCGTTGTTGCGTCGGTGTGTATCTTATCCAGCAACACCCCCATATTCCTATCCCTTAGAAGAATAATAGAGCTGACAAACTGCCATCAGGCAAGTGGACTGGTAGGGTAGGTATATCCTGGTCTGACTGCGGCAATATATATATTTACATATATATGTATAATAAGAAAAAATCAAAAATTTAAAAATCAACCCCTGACTGGCGTTCCCTTTAACTAACCCCTTTTTCTTATCCAGGACCTCCATCGTATCCGCCCTGCTAAACTCCCCGCACGGGTATACTGTCTCAACCCTCTCCCGGGAGCAATCCAGTTACATCCCTCCAGCCGGTGTCATAAATATCAAAACCGATTTCACGCACGACTCCTTGGTCCAAGCGCTAAAGGGCCAGGACGTTGTGGTCTCAGCTATTGCTGGCTCTGCCATACTGGAGCAGATCAAGATAATTGACGCCGCAATCGAGGCTGGGGTGCAAAGGTTCATCCCGAGCCAGTTTGGCAGTGAGACTCGGAACAACTTGTCGCAGGCGCGCGTTCCGTTCTTCGCACTCAAGCATCAGGTCCAGCAATACCTGCAGGAGAAGCAGGACAAGATTGAGTGGACTTCTTTTCTTACGGGCCCGCTTTTGGAAGAGTAAGTACCACTGTTTATTGTAAATATACATATATATATTAAAAATAGGGGCTTTGGGGGTTGGGAGTTGGGGGGTACGAAGGTTGCCAGACATGTTTTCCCCCTTCCCATTCTACCCGCACACCCCAGCTGTTTTCCTATCTATCTATCTATCTATCAATCAATCAATCAATCTAACTGTTGACCAATGGATATTTTCCCTTCTGCAACCCTTTTCTAACTCAAAACAATCCACAGGACCCTAAAAAACGGCTTCCTCGGCTTCGACATCCCCAACAAAACCGCCACCCTCTGGGACGAAAGATACGCAAACAACATCTTCTCAACAGCGCGCCT
This sequence comes from Emergomyces pasteurianus Ep9510, assembly GCA_001883825.1. Lineage (NCBI taxonomy): Eukaryota > Fungi > Ascomycota > Eurotiomycetes > Onygenales > Ajellomycetaceae > Emergomyces > Emergomyces pasteurianus. The sequence goes on from LGRN01000027.1 coordinate 95,577, forward strand.
GTCCCTCGCCGCCGACGCCGTCGCCCAATCCCTCTCCCCAGCCCTCTCCGCCAAAACTGCCAACCAAATCATCGCCGTCCGCGACGCCACTTTGTCTTTCGCAGAGATACTCAAGGCCTTGGAGACCGCCACGGGCTCCAAATGGACGCTCAACCATGTCGATTTGGATGCACTTGCTAAGCAAGGCCTGGAGAAGTGCGCGAAGGGCGATTTCAGCGGTGTCAGGCATATGATTGTGCGGTGTGCGATTGATGTGGAGGCGGAAGGGAATTTTGATGAGAGGGGAATTGTTTCGAATGAGTTGTTAGGGGTGGAAGGGTGGGGGCTGCAGCGGGTTGTTGATGCGGTGGTTGCGGAGGCGAATGGGGGGAAGTAGGAGAAATTTCTGAGTTGACCGTGGCTGGGTGGGAGAAGGGAGAGGAGGAGGAGGAGGAGGAGGAGGAGGGGGAGGAGGAGGAAAGAGACAGGAGATAATTACCTGGGTGGTAGCATATTGGAAGTCTTTGGTAGCTCCGAAGGGATCATTGCATAAAAAATGCTTGCAACTTTATCCTTTTTTTTTACCTGTTAAATTCTATAACATTTATTCTCTCACACTCTCTCTCTCTATCTCTCTCCCTCCCTCCCTTACGGTTCTTTATCTACTTTCAACATGATGCAGCTCAGTTGTTACGGTCCCGCCACTATAACGTATGACCCCATATCTGCCCCTGAAAATGTGTATAGCACAGTCATATCTCTCAATTCCTACCTGGTCAGTACTGTTATCATCCTGCTCAAGGATAATTTGATAAACCAATTCTTTCAACAATATCACCTTGGCCCCAGCACCTGATCAAGAAAAGCATGCAAGCATTTAGAGTCTTAAATCAATATATATATATATATATATATATTAAATAGTCCATATAGTTAATGAATGAGGTGACAGTTCTATGCCAGCGTGAGAATAACTTAGTAATTTTAATTTGCCTACTGCCATTTTTTGAAACACACACACACACACACACACACACTCTCTCTCTCTCTCTCTCTCTCTCTCTCTTTTCCCCTCTCTCTTTGAGATATGATACATATCACGATTTTCTTTAAGGAATCACTGCAGGAAGGAAATACGGTAGGCTGAACACGGAGCATGGAACCTGGAACCTGGAACCTACTTTTATCGGAGGGGCCAGAGGGGGCGGCTTCTCGTCATTTAACCCTGCTAAGAGATCGTGACATCATATCAACCGTCAACCTTCTCAGAACGGACAGTTGCAAGGGGCCACAGGGGGCGGCGGCGGGGGGCATATCTGCTATCGAAGAAATTCTCCGCCAGGTGACCACCCCTCCCTCCCTACACCAATCGGGGCCGACAGATGGATGGGCACACGACTCTTAGTTAAGCCCCTTTTTCAAGACACAACGTTAAATTATAACTATTTACCCTGTACTCCGTATACAAAGAGGGGGCATGCTCTGTATATCCAACTTGCGTAGCTCAATATGCATACATTCCATTCAAAATGATCACCGGGGCATAATATAAACGCGAGGTATGCAATGCTTCAGCCCTGCGCATCAACCATCAACTGCTGGCGCCATCATAATACGGTCCGCGTCTTCTTCTTATGCATCGTAATACATGTCGCTTCGAGGTTGAAAAGATTTCAAAACTGGGAGGTGGTTCTCATGGACCCAAGCCAACGTATAGTAGCTAGGATAAGTCTAACTTAAAATTTTTGGATAATCTTATACAGATAGAAAAAAAAAAAAAAAAAAAAAAAAAAAAAAAAAAAAAAAAA
>LGRN01000027.1:97886-116844 GCA_001883825.1 Emergomyces pasteurianus Ep9510
AAAAAAAAAAAAAAAAAAAAAAAAAAAAAAAAAAAAAAAAACAAAGAACAAAAGGGCTCAACTTTCAAACGCCCTTACACTTATGAGTGCCAGATAAAGATAAAGCTTACACATCAAACCCAGAACTCCCCCAAAATGAAGCAAGAAAAAAAAAAAAAAAGAAAAGAAAAATGGCGGAGAGATAGAGAGACAGGCAGCGGAATTAATGTTTTGGTTAGAAGCAAGTTCAACTGAGATGAGGTGCAGTAGGGAGTAGTTAGACAGAACCAACAATAGGATAATAGGGCTCTAACGGCGTAATTGATCAGTGATACTATGTCCTTCACTCCCCTAAGGTAGGACCTTGCCACGCTACCCGGGTAGGCAAAGCAGCATTCAGAAGCTTCTTTGCAGGGGAAAAGAAGAGATCGTAAGGCTCGGTCAGCCCTATGAGATTAAAAAAAAAAAAAAAAAGCAAATTTTAATTTGGGTCCCGAGGGGTGGCGGCAAGTTTAAGAAATTTTAAACGGATTCTCCATACGGAGTTACAGTAGTACGGAGTACTGTATTTAGAAGAAAAAGTTAGACCGTAGGCGGAAAAAGCAGGGTTTGAAGTCTGGTTGCAAGAACTTGAATTTGAACGAGAGGAAGCAGTGAGTAACTAAGACACAGTGATTGGATTGGATCATAGTCTTGAAACTGGGGAGATAGAACGGCCGGGGAACTACCGATGATATATTTTCCTTTTTGTGGAATCTTTGGAGGCGAGAGGAAGAGAGTTGTTGCGAAATCTGGAAAGGAGGGCGAATAGTTAGTACATACGGAGTACATAGGAGTCACCAGAAAAAAAGGGGGGAATCCTGGCAGTGTTCAGGTCACCCGGCCACCTATTTTGTATGGCAGAGTGACTTTGTAGCTGGTTAAAGTTTCTTTCTTGGGAGGCGAAAAAAAAAAAAAGAGAGAAGAGGCTTCCGCTTTGGGTTTAAGCGCCAGCCCGCCAGCTGCGGCTCAACTCTGGTTTTCTTTCGCCAACACAAAAAAAAAAAAAAAAAAAAAAAAAATTAAAAAAAAAAAAATTCATCTGACGACGACCGTCAAACCTCCTCTTCTTTTCTTCTTCACTTCTACACTCTCTTCTTCTTCTTCTTCATCAACTCCCATTCCATCTCACCCACATCTCTCCTCCTTTCTTCTATCTTCCTCCCCTTTTCTCTTCCTGTTTCGTCTTGTCTTTTTTTTTGTCAACTTAAATCAAAATCCCCAATAGACTTTTAGATCTGAGAGATTGTTTCCTTTTATAACGACTACGATAACTACTACCCTCCAGTTTCTCTCGTCTTCAGGTCTTAATTTCTCTTACTTCTTACCTCTTCATTCTCACAGGACACCTTTTACATTTGGGTGCGAGAGACTTCCATCGAACAAGAATATATTAATCTCCAAAAAGACGGTCTCTTTTACATTCTCTTTTTTTCGATAATACTCCTAAGAAGAGAAGACGCTCAAACGTTCATCTCGACCCTCCTTTTTTTAATATTAAAAACGCCTCTTGAATTTATTTACGTCGAGATCTGGCGTGTTCTGTGATTACTACTGCTACTACCACCTAATTTAAAACCCACTTGGTATGTCTTGTGTTGCTGCTTTGGTTTTTGTTCACCTTCTCAGACGAAAAAATCGCCACTGACGTTCAACATATTTTTGTTCTGCAGAAACTAGTAACTTCCCAACCCAATTTCAACCCACGCAAACATGGCAAACGGCTTGAATATCGGCTCTCTCAAAATCGACGATTCTCAGCATCCTGCTGGGCCTAACCCTACCGGACGATCTGCTTATATCCCGCCACACCTCCGCGGCAGCGTCGCTCGTCCTCCTCCTATGGGGCTTGATGGAAGCGGGCCTGCTCCAGGTGGCCCGGGTTTGAACGCAAGTGCATGGGCACCAAATAGCGCTGGGTAAGTTGTTTTTCACCTATCTCTGTTCCTGCTTTTACAGGAATCAAAAGAATCTCTAGATTTTTACATGCTAACAAATGTACCACTGTTCAGCCCCCCTCCTGGTGCTGGTCCTAACTGGGCAAATGCTCCAAACTTCACCCCCCGTGATCGCCCACTAGGGGCCCCTGGACACCCAGCTATGAATGGTAATACTACCTGGGGCAATGCTCCTCCTCGCCAGTTCAACGCAAATGACTACGGAAAACCATCGGGTGGCGCCAACTCATTCAGAGGATCTTCGTATGGCGGTGGCAGAGGCGGAGGAGCTCGTGGAGCAGGTGGACATGGATACTGGGATGAAGCCGGAAACCACGTCCAGGGGCCTGAGAACAAGCGTCTCGAACGCGAACTTTTTGGCGAGGCTGACGATCCCACCAAACAACACACCGGCATCAACTTCTCAAACTATGACAGTATCCCTGTCGAAGCTAGTGGCCATGACGTGCCTGAGTACATTACTGCCTTCACTAATCCTCCCTTGCATGAACATTTGCTCTCCAACATCCTTCTGGCCCGCTACACAGTTCCAACCCCTGTCCAGAAATACTCCATTCCCATTGTCATGGGTGGTCGTGACCTGATGGCATGTGCTCAAACTGGTTCTGGAAAGACCGGAGGTTTCCTCTTCCCAATTCTCTCCCAAAGCATCCAAAGACGTGGCCCTGAAGCAGAAGCTGCCAGAGGCTTAGGCCGTCAGCAAAAGGCATATCCCACTGCCCTGATCTTGGGACCTACCCGTGAGCTCGTATCTCAGATCTACGATGAGGCTCGCAAATTCTGCTATCGCACTGCCCTGCATCCCCGTGTCGTATACGGCGGTGCCGAGATGGGAAATCAACTCCGCCAGCTCGACCAGGGCTGTAATGTGCTCGTTGCCACACCGGGGCGTCTCGTCGATATGATGGAACGCGGTCGGATCTCGCTTGCTCACATCCAGTACTTGGTTTTGGACGAGGCTGATCGCATGTTGGACATGGGTTTCGAACCCCAAATCCGCCGTATCGTGCAAGGCTCCGATATGCCCGATAAGCTTATGCGTCAAACTCTCATGTTTTCCGCCACCTTCCCCCCGGATATCCAGAAGTTGGCAGAGGAATTCTTGAAAGATCACATCTTCCTTTCCGTCGGCCGTGTCGGCTCCACCTCTGAGAACATTACTCAGCGTGTCGTCGAGTGCGACTCCGATAAGGACAAGGATTCCGCTCTGCTCGATATCCTCTGCAGCGACTCTACTGGTCTCACCCTCGTCTTCGTCGAGACCAAGCGCCAAGCGGACATGCTCTCGGACTTTTTGCTCGATCACCGTCTCCCAGCAACGGCCATCCACGGCGATCGCACTCAGCGAGAGCGTGAGCGTGCTCTCGAACTTTTCCGCACAGGGCGCTGTCCCATCCTTGTCGCCACTGCCGTCGCAGCCCGTGGCCTCGATATCCCGAATGTGACCCACGTCATCAACTACGATCTCCCCAACGAAATCGACGACTATGTCCATCGTATTGGTCGTACCGGCCGTGCTGGCAACACCGGTATCTCCACTGCCTTCTTCAGCCGCAGCAAGAACTTCAAGATCGCCCGCAGCATGGTCGACCTACTCAAGGACGCGAACCAGGAAGTGCCTGACTTTTTGGAAAAGCTCGGCCGCCAAGGTAGCTACTTTGGCTCTAGCAGCGGTCGCGGTGGTGGCCGTGGTGGTCGCGGTCGTGGGGGTTCAAACTCGACCCGTGACATTCGTCGCACAGGCGGTGGTTACGGCGGAGGCGGCATGGGCGGTGGCCGTCCTGCCTACGGAAGTGGATACGGCGATGCGGGTGCTAGTCCCTACGGCTACGGCGGCGGTGCTGGTGCTGGTGCTGCCGGTGGCTATGGAGGCGGCTACGGTGGTGGCGGATATGGCGGAGGTGGCTACGGTAACCCATCCGGCCCGACTGGTCCATCTTCCTGGTGGTAAATTTTGTTGTCTCAATATCACCCAGCCCCGCCAAACTCAAAATATATTAAACCAAAAAAAATCTCCTCGAAAAAGAAAGGAGATATTGAACGAAAGGAAAGAAAGCAAAGAAAAATAAACAATTGAGTTTGTTTCTGGTCTTCGACGCAATGGCCACTACAGTTAAAAAACGAAACAGGAGAGTTTTGGTTGACGCCCTCCCCATATCATCTTCGAGCTTATAGAACAAGTTGCGATGTTTTAAACGCGACCAAAACCATCTCCTAATTTTGCCCGGGCGGCATTTATCTACGGATGTTACAGGCCCCCCTCGGGAATTTACCTTACCGGCTTTGTCATGACTTGCAACGAATTTCCTCTTTTTTTTCTTTCTTCTTTTCTCTTTTCCTTTTCTAGTCTTTTTGCCTTTACAACAACTTATATTTCCTTCCTCATTTTCTCCTTATCTGCTTTGCTTGCTCGTGCGTGTACCAGTTATGCTCCATGTGTAATTTTCTAATTTCGTCTGCTTTTAGTTATCGTTTTCTTACTTTTATCTCAGCTGATACGGTATATGATGCAGTGTCATTTCCAATGTTCATCGTTTCTGATCCCATGTTTTTGCGTGCGTGTGTGCGCGTATATGTCTTGTCTTCTCTGATCCAAATGGGGCGGTTAACGTTTTGCATGAAAGAAAGAAAAAAGGGACCAACACGGGAGTGTGTGTCTGCACGGTTTTGGGGCGTTATTTTTTCATTTTCTTTTCTCTGAACAACAAAAAAGATAACGAAAAACTTGCGTCCTCTTTCCTCGGGATTTCCGGCATGGTTGGTCGTTGGTGTTTTTTTGATTCCCCTTTTCTTTCTTATCTTTTTTCTTTTTTCATCGGCCTCATCGTTCGCCTTTCGGGGAAATTTTCTTTTCCATTCTCATCTTCTTTTCTTTCCCTCTCTCTGCCTACTGTGCTTGCATGAAAGAAAGTGAAATGGAACGAAAAATCAAAATAGGATAATGGAAAGGAAGAGAGAAAGAGCAAGAGCCAGCGCAAGAGCAAGAGCAAAAAACCATCATTCATCATAGACCAGCGTTTGAACATATTTTGTTTTTTGTTTTCCCCCTCTTCTTTTTCTTCAATCATGATATTCCTTTTTTTACTACGAAGAAAAGTACAAAAAGGATAATCGAAATGAAAAGCCCCCGGCCTGTGCTCTTATCAGATACCCCCAAAATTCCCCCATTTTTTCTTCTTTTTTTACTTTATTTTTCTTGCCCTCCTTTTTTCCTTGTCCTTTTCAAAACAAATAATTATTTTCTTTCGCCTTTTTTTTTTGTTTTGAGGCCGCTTCATACCCCAACCCACGACCAACTCTTTTGCGCCCACCCCCCCTGAGATCTCTTTACCAAAATTTTCTTATGACAACTAGAGATAGAGAGGGGATGGAAGAATAGCCGAGCGAAGAAAAAAAAAGGGGGGAATTAGAGGATATGGGGCATTTTAGACAAGACCTGGAGACGCGCGACACAACAAAAAATTAAATGATAAAGTTATTTATTTAAATTGAAGATTTTATATAGTAAGGAAAAGAAAGCAAAAATTTTAGCTGCTATCACAGGTACTCTTTTCTTTTACTTTTTTTCTTTGCCCAGTAAGATATTTGATTTGTAGTTATGTACTCCGTACTCCGCATGTATGGACAACATTGATGGAGCATTGAACTGTGAATTGTGATGGCAGAAATCCAGGCATCAGGCGTCTTCAGCAGAATAACTGTCCATCACTTCACTTGTGCTTAAGTGAGTCCTAATACTGTATAAAGTGTATTCTGAGAATTTCATGGATTGTTTTTTTTCGTTTTGCTATCTATTTATTTTCCTTGTTCTTTGCAGTTTGCCTCTAGGTTTAAATGCGGGTTGGAAGTAGTCAATCTAGGGGGAAAAAGAAAAATAATAAATAATAACAGAAAAGGAAAAAAGGAGAAGCAAAAGAATGAAGAGAGCAAAAAAGTTAGTATTTTATTTTGACTGGGAACATTGAAATGGCGCTGCTGTACGGAGTTACTTCATACTCCATCTGTCTACAGCGTGCTCTATATATGCCTCTAGTCGATTTCCTTACCAACTTTTTTGCCGAGAGCCTCGAAACGACAACAAAATTTTTACAACTTTTGCAGCTTAACCACCTAACAACTTCATCTCATCACACTCAACTCGATAACGCCCTTGCATCTCTACAATGACCCCTCAGCTCCACATCTAATTCACCACTAGCAATGGCGAGCAGCATAATCTCCGTCTCTCGCGACATCTCCCCGCGACCTGAACCCCCTATTAGCAGTACCACCACGACGTCTACCAAGAAGCAAGATGACGCCTCCGACCACCAGCAATCTACTTCCAACTCCAACTCCAACGACCCAGACACAACCATGACCACAGACCCGCCCGCAGATTCCCATAACCCGAGTGGTGCCTTCGAACCCGAGAAAGACGACCACCTCGACCACCCCAATGGCGGCTACTACGCAGGCTCCCGCAAGGACTTCCCTTTACCCGCGAACCGCTACCCGCTCCCTCGAGCCAGCGTGAATCGACTCCTGGAGCCGGAACCGGGCTCAAAGGGCGGCCGCCAGCGCAGCTATCTCGATGACCCGGCACATCCCATCCAGGGCTTCTGGACTGAGTCAGGCACCTGGGAGGACTGGCCGCCCAAATCCCCGCGCCCACGGGATGGCGATGGCGATGGCGATGGCGATGGCGTTGCTGAACGTGACGCTGATGGGGGAGGAAAGGAAGGGGGTAAGGTAGAGGGGAAGAGAGAGGGAGAGAAGAAGGCGGAGGAGGAGGAGGAAGTGGAAGACGAAGATGATGAAGACGCTGAAGAAGAAGAACAAGAAGCTGAAAAGGAAGCCAAGGATGGTACTGAACGGCCTCCCCCGAAAGATGGCTCGCGGTCGCAGGCGCAATCACAGACCCGTCGTCGCTCCTCAGATGGCCGTGACGTTGCCGACAATAACAAGCAGAATAATGCCAATAATAGCAGTTTCCACTCGTCCACCACCGTCAGCGCGACTGTAGGAACGCGGCGGCAGGCAAATGGCACGATAGGCTCTGTGTACTCGGGCAACAAGATTCGCCATCTGAAAAAGGATGATGGCATCCCGCTGTGGCGGAAAGATATACAGTATGAGTTTCTGAAGCTGGTTTTTGAGGATAAAACTCCTGTGTTTACGCGGCTCTCGGATGGGGCGAAAGGGTTGGATTTTGCAGATATCTACATCGACGCCATGGCGAGGAGTAGCAAGACAAGCAAGATTCTGAAGGATAAGTTGCAGAATGATAAGGCGGCAGCTATTAGTATGGCTATGGTGTGCCTGTTGGTTAACTTTGGGAGAATGAATACTACGCTTAATTGTGAGGAATATCTTGACACCCCTCTCCCCCAAACCCAAAAGAAAAAATGTTTTAACTATGGTATTATATTTCTACGAAAAGTACTAACCGCTCAATGATCATATATAGTCTTCCCTGAAATGCGCGCTCAGCTACGGACCTACCATTCCATTCCTTCCCTACAGGCCCATCAGGACCCAAACGCATACAAACAACTTCAAGACGCGCCTAGGCTAAAATCCATCCTGAAAGGTGCCTCAGAGGACACCGACCAACCCAACACCATCGAAAAGATCAAGCAGACGCCAATCCCCCGCACAAACCCCGTCAACCTCATCTTCGTCCTCTCACAATATGCGCCACGGATCTCGGAACTACACTTCTTCGCTCCCCGCGACTTCTTTGATCTAGTCATGCGCTCTAGTCTCAGCAGCAAAAGTCGCGCGAGGGCTTTCCTGTGGCTTATGTGGTATTATTTGGAAAGTGATTTTTCGGAGCACGATGCGTTGAATAATCCGTTCGGGGCTGGTCTCGTCGGCGAGGGCACGGATGGGCTGCCGCTTAAGGTGCCGGCTTTTGAACCATTGACGGAGTCTGAGGCTGACGCGGAGAATGTGGATACAGCGGAGGAGATTCAGTATGGGGAGGACAAGCGACGGGAGAGAAAACGTAGGTTTTTGTTCTTGAATAAAAAAAATTAACAGAGTCGTGAGAATGTGAGAGGTGTACTAACTTTTCTGGTTTGATAGGCATTCTGGAAGAAGAGGATACCAGTTTCAGGTCGGGCAAGAGGCTAAAGAAAAGTTCGTTTTTATGTCCCCCAAGTTTTCCATTTCTACCAACATCCCACTAATCTGCGATATTTTAGGCCTAGCTGTCGACTACACCAGTGACGATTTAGCTTCAGAACTCGGAACAGGGGATAGACAAGGCATGACGGGACGCGCAGCTGGCGCTGATTACCCATTAGATGATGATACCGAGCTCCCTTCTCGATATCGCTCAGGACGACGCACCAAACGCGAGTCCTCCGCCCACCGCTCATCTCTTAGAAGTACGCAGCCACGCCGTATCGTCCTCAAGACCCGAATGGACCAGGCGCCAGACACCACCTCCCCAAGTTCATCACATCCAGCCGGCAACCAGTTGGGTACCGGCCCCGGCGCCGGTTCCAGCACAAGTGCCCGCGCCCTAGCACCACACCAACACCACCACCATCATCAGCAGCAACAACACCAAAGCAGCAGCAGTGCCCGGCGCCCGCGACCGCTAACCCAACACCAACTAGCCGTCGAGCAGAATCGTAAACAACGTGTAGATTACCTCCTCGCGCAGCGGCGGACGGAATCCCTGAAAGAAATACGTGCACGTCGCCAGGACGAGGTTCCGTTTGTGCGGGCGGGCCGCTTACTACAGAATCTACCAGAAGATTATGATACGGACGACGAGGATTCGTGGGGAAAGGGCGGGATGTGTCCTCACCCTGATGAGGAGGAGGATTATGGAGAGGCGGCGGGGTTTTATCTTTCTGTGCTGAAAAGGGCGGCGAGGAGGCTGCAGCGTTGGGATTGGGATTGTGTGGTAGAGGATGCGAAGAGGAAGGTGGAGAGGGAGAGGGAGAGGGAGAGGTTGGCAGAAGCTGAGGCAGAGGCCGAGGAGGAGAGGCGTAGAACTGGCAGTGGGGGGGTCGACGAGAGCCACATCTCGTTCGTGAATGGGACCCCCAACCCTGCTGTTGAAGATGACGTAGACCACAACAGCACCCCCATCCGCACTGCGAAACCTAAAAGCCGCCCAAGGCGGAAACCGAAGGCTGTTGTGGCGGCGGAGCAAACTGAGGACGGAGCTACGCCGGAGAAGAAGCCCCGCGCCAGACCGGGAACGTCAAGTCGTAGCCGCCAGTCTACGGGAGGTGGTGGGCGGAAACCGCGGGCATCTACTGGACGCTCACGAGCGAGTGGTGCAACTGGCGCTTCTGCCGCAGGCCTTGCCTCTGCAGAAGCTTCTGCGGCTGATGCAACAGCTGATACAGCTGCGACAATGAAGGCTGAAGACGACCGTGACACCGCCGCTGCATCTGACCACCTATCCGTACCGGATGCCGTTAATGCAGGAGCAAAGTCGCTTTCGGACGATGCTAGCCATGCTGGTGGGGATGGGGATGGGGATGGAAATGAGGTTTTGGATGATATCGATAAAGAGTTGTTGGGTGAGTTGAGTGGTGAGGGAGAGGGCCGGACCAGCCCTCGAGAGCGGAAACGCAAGCGTCGGGACGATGACGATGACGATGACGATGACGATGACGATGACGATGACGATGACGATGATGATGACGATAATGATGACAGGCGGCTAGAGCGTGCCGGAGTGCCCGCGTCAGAAGCTACAGCTGAACCTGCGGATGTGGAAAGGGAAGGCGAAGACGCAGAAACAGGGATGGAAATGGAGGCGGAATCCGACGCACCACCACCATCCTCGTCACCTTCGGCCTTACGATCTACACACCGTCATCATCATCCTCACCATCACCATCTCCATCATCATCATCATCACCGTCAGCAGCCATCCCACACGCAAAAGCAGCACAAGATACCACGACCCACCTCATCCGGCGCACCAAGAGAGGATCAGCCTGTGGAGTCTTCTCCTCCACCGTCCATGCCAGTGGCGCCAAAACCACGCTATTCTAGCGCTGTGATGATGGATTCTTATCAAGATAGTGACGTTGAGGGGTCTAGTTATTTGGGGGATGGAGACGAGACCATGCTTAGTGAGCATAGACGTGAGCAGGGTGATGATACGGATGAGATTGAGGAGGAGGTGGATGAAGAGGAGGATGAGGAAGAGGGGGAGGGGGAAGGTGAGGGCCCTGAGTCTGGTGACGATGAGGATGGAGATGAAGAGGGTGATGGTGGGAGTTCGGAGATGGAGGTTGAAGGGGATGTTGAGGGTGATGGGGATCAAGTTATGGCTGATGGATGATGGACGATCGATGATGGATGATTCTTGGTTCTCATTCTTTTCTCCCCTGTATTCTCCTACCATTGCTTTTAATAAATAGGGAATTTTCTTATTCCTTTTTTTTTTGTTTCTTTTTTATTTATTTACATTTTATTCTTTCTTTTTTTGTGTTTATCTCAACTGTTCAACATTTTTGGCAGATTAAACACCGCCTTCTTTCTGTATTAATTTTATTTTTGTTTTGTGAGATGAAAATTGTGGGTAGAAGAAAACATGAAAGAAAATCAAACAAAAATACACCTAGCCATACACATATATATAGCCAGCGAAAATCGGTCATTGAAGCGCTGAACCATGCTAGTAATTGGCCCTGCTTCCATGGTCCTACAAGGGAGCTTCAAGAAGGCGAGTAGCACAATATTGATAAAAAACGCAGGTTTTTTTTTGTATCCATTATGATATCGGGATATGCCCCAATGAGCAGACTTCTTTTTTTAGATAAAAATCCTTTGTAATCGAGAATTACTGGATGAATTAAAATTTCAAGAGATGAAAACGAGAAAATATCTCGCAGTTACGAAAAGAGTCTGCATCCACGAAAGGAGGCGCTGACTACACCCAAGCTACAACGAATACAAGAATGAAAGATCTAATCACTACTAATCGGCTAGAAATTATGAGGTAGAATATAAGAGAACAAGATATAAGAATAGAGAGGCAAGCAGAAAAAGAAGTGGTTCAAAATACATTTAGTTTTAAAAAGAAGTATTGAGAGGCAGAAAAATGAGCAAGGAAAAAATCTCGAAATAAGGGGGAACAATACAGTGGAGATGATGGGCGAAACAGAACGAAAGCAAGAAGAAAAACAACGCGGAAGACATGAGACAAATGGGGGGGGGAAACAATAGAGGCCACCTGGAACTACTCTCGTCCTTGTCCCTGAGCAACAAGAATATATTTAGTTTCATGCAAGGCCATGAATAAGAATCGACCCCGTCCTGCTGCACCTGTTTTTGTGGTGTATTTTTCTTCCGTATTTTTTTACAAAATGTCATTATGGGTTACCTAGTTACAAGGAAGGGGTTTTAAGCAAATTAAAATGGTCGGAAACCGGTGGGCTGCGGTGTGATCCCGTTCGTATGGCCAAACGGAATAGGGCTGGTAGTTGGTGGTGCTCCCGATGGGCCCTGGGTGAGCATAAGACGCGATCCACCGAGGACTGGGGTGTTGTCTTCTTCCTTTTGCTGGGAGGCTTCGCGGGCTTTGCGTTCCTCGTTGTCTTTCTTGAGAAGCTCGACAGTGCGGACTTGTTGGCTGAGGAGATTGATCATGTAAGGCATTGAAAAGTCGGTTAGTCCATGGCGCCATGAAATTTCCATCACCACATCTGGTCGGATGAGGTCATAGCAGGCGTAAAGCATGCCAACATAGCATTCTCGACTACCGATATCCACAAACTAGAAAGTTGAAGTTAGCAATTTAAGTTGGTTATCATTAATAAGTGGGAGAAAGCAAAACTCCCAAGTAACATTCGCAAAACTTACGTATCGTAACAGCTCCTCCACAACTTCAGTTTTTCCGGAGATAGCAGCAGTCTCAATAGCATCTTTGAAAAGTTTATCTTGTTTCGAAAGAGAAATCGACTTCTCCCATCTTTTGTTCTTGCGATAGATGCTGGCGGCGATTTGCCTGAAGAAAACTAGGTCGTGCTTTTCAAGTCGCTGCGCTAGCTCCACGGGATCGTAGTTATCATAGTTCTCCACCGAATCTCGCAAAGTTTTGTAATCCTCCTCTTCAATCAACAAATCGTTAATAGCATTGTTGACAGCCTTCTTGTTCTGAGGTTGCACGTTTAGCAGGAATGGTTTGATAAGTGGAATATTGTCGGACTTCTCGAACATGCGAACGACACGGTTGACATCGATGCGTGGAGTGAGTGCTTGCAGCAAGTCCGTCAGTAGCAGGGGCTGTTCCTGAAGGTAGAAGTTCAACGCGCGGTAGTAGATTTCGAGGTTAGCAACCTTGACGATAATATCCTTGAACGAGTGGTGCTCCCAGGAGTCCGCTGCCCGTTCCATCATTGCTAATGCAGCATTATCCCATTCATCATAGTGGCAGTACAAGAAGACAAGCTCAGGCCATAGGTTAGCCTCCTCACAAGCTCGGATCATCTTAGGGATATTAATTCGGGTCCAAAAGAGTTTCAGGTGCTCCATAACTTTGTCTGGATGATATTTGGATAAGGCGATACCTAATTCCGTGAACATACCCATGTGGGCTCTCTCTAAGCCAAGGCCGGCTTCCAAGACAGCGATAAGCTCATCAAAGTACCCGTTACGCTCATATTGGTTAACCAAATCCTGCAATTCCTCAGCGTGCACAATGAGATTCAGGCCGCAAATTTGAGCTAGGCGGAATTCTTTCTTAGAAACGCACGCCTCGTTGACTTGCTTCCACACTTTGACATTGTTGGCTTTCCGAGCGCACTCAACAGCAGCTTGGTATTCTTCGAGGTGGACAAGAGTGGTGGCAAGTTTTGCCCAGTTGGAGATGCTAGTGTAGAATATCTTGGCAGCTTCATGGAAACCTTCCTCGTAAGCCTTGTCACCGGATGCCTCGACGTCTGCCACGTTGATGCCTCGCAAGAAGTCCTCGAGTTCACTTAGTTGATCTAGCCTGGCGTAACAGAAAGCCAACGCGGTATCAACGGCTGGTTCCCGTAACGTTTTCCTTGCCATTTTAAGGAACTCGACTAGGTCCTCATCTTTACCGGCGTGAGTGGCGGTTTCGATTACTTCATTGTAGTTCGATGGGTCACCGGCACGGATATACGACGCAATAGCATCAGAGACACGGAGGCCATCCAGCTGAGCCTTGGCAACCTTGCTCCAAACCTCAGGCAGCTCAACACGCTCCGCATATTCCTGTGCACGGTCGATGCTAACAATGGAATCAACAAGCACATTGGTGGCAGCCAGATGGTTGTCAACCTTCTTGTAGATTTCAAAGGCCTCTTCGTACAAACCGACGGAGATACACATAGTCGCAATTTCGTCAGCATTGAACTCGGAAAGTTTATGGATGTAATCCATGAGGCGACCTTTATCAGCTTTGGCAGCGGTAAGCATCATAAGGTTCTGCAGACTGCTATTGTCACTGAAAGGTGATGGTTCCAAAATGATTTTCTCCAAAAGTTCGATAAGTTCTCCCGGCAAGTCAGCATCGAGGAAAGCCTTGACAGCAATAGACACCTTATCTGGCTCCGCAGACTCAGGCACAGCAGTAGCAATAACTTGATCTACCAATGCTCGGCGGTGGATGTTATTGTTATTAAGAACAAAGGCCCAAATTTCTGGATCAGCACGCTCTAGAAGGTAACGCGCTTGAGCGCGGTACATAGAGTTCTCGTTGGTGATATTAATGAGTTCAAGATCATTCTGCCCCTTGCGGTAAGCAACATAAGCAAGATTGGGATCGCGCTTTTCGCAATACTTTCCAACGGTAAGAGTATCGTAAAGGTCATTCTCCTTCAAGAACTTTTCTGGGTTGTTATTGCTATCGATATAAATCTTAGCAAGGGCATTGTAAACTGCCTGCTGCTGGTTTCCGGAGGCAAGGGTATTCTCTAGGAATGGAAGCAGGATCTTAAGGCGGTTGCGGGACTCGACTTCAGAAACAAGATCGTCGATGGGAATAGATGCTGCATCAACTGTAGAAAGAAGGTTCTTGATGATGCTCTCATCGCAATCAACGTCCAACAGACCGCCAACGACAGCGGGAGTTCGGGAAGGGTTCACACGTTGGACGTAGACCTCGATGGACCGATACTGCTGGCTTTGGTACAGGTATAGAACAAGATCATGAATGAAGTTGAAACGGTCGCAAACAATGATCAAAGGCAATTGCTCCGTTAGGCGGGCTTCCTTTAAGAAATTCTTAACCTTCTCCGGATTGTAATAATTGCTTTCTCGGCAAATGCGCTCTACCTCCGTCAACTGGTTCATCGTGGTCGCAGCTTCGATATACTTGAAGTGAACATCCGGGTCCTCACTTAGGTTTACGATGCTGCCGAGGTAATAGTACAGGCCTTCAGCAGTTCGGTATTTCTCGAAGAGACTGATCAAGTTGGAGGGTCCCAGGAGATCCGAAAATTTAGTAGCAATTTGGACCACGGCCGACAAATTTTGACGCAGGTTGGCCTTCAGCATCTCATTCATGCACTCTAAACACTGTTCGACTGAAAGTCGTCCAAAATAGTTGATCAACCATTCGGGATTCAACTTGTCCGTGCGGACAATGTTCCGCATGATGACAGCAGGGTCGTCGGTGTTTTCCAGAGCACGTTGATAGAGCTGCGCATTTTCGCAAAGCTGGGATATTCTCGCCTTATCGTAGTGTGTAAACATCTCATTGCCAAGAATTGCATCTGCGACCTGCGGGGCATTGACAAGGTTCATCTCAAGCAATCTGGTCTGTAGGTGCGCATGCTCAGGCTTGTTATCTTTAAGGGCATCAAGCAGGAAGGCCGTCGCTTGCTGAACCATATTTTGAGAAATGAACACGTCGACCACGCGATCTAGATCCACAAGAGCGCCATTTTCATCGTTGGCAAGTTGTGCAGCGAACTCGGCACATTTCTCAGGGTTGACACGAACAATATGCTGGAGCAGTTGAATGTAATCCGGCTGGTACCCAACTTGCTTCGAGAATGCCAAAATCTTGTCAAACTGGCCGGTTTCGGCGAAACCGGCAACAACTTTATGCGGTACATTGGCCTTCAGATAAATGTTGAGAGCAAGATTCATATCATGCGGGCGGACCATATCACCCAGCTCCTCTGAACATCCAAGCTTATTTTCAGACATCCATTTCTCCAGCAGATGTTTCCGACCTTGCTGCAACACTGGTCTGACAAGTTCAATGCTCTCATATTGGTTCATACCACCTTGATCAAGAAGCATCCCAAAATACTGCAAGATAACGGACATGCCGGTCGCGGGCTGTGGGGCATTTTTGAGGAGATTGATGGTCGCAGGCGTACGAAGGAATCCGCGGGGCGAGTTGGCAGCGATCTTTGCAGCTTGGACATAATCTCCTCGTGCCACCATAGAGTCGAATTCTCTTTTAAGAAAGTCATCCGCTCCTGGGAGGCCTCCTTTCGATGCGAGTCTGACTGCAAGACCTTCGCTGTTAAGTTTTTGTAGAATGTACGGAATGACCTTGTCTTCGTCGACGCTGGCGGCAAGAACTTGTCCATCGCGGTTAACGCCAACGATACCCGACGAGTCTGAATCTGGAGCCGTCGCAAATATCGACCTAGGAGAAATTCTGTTCACGAAAATACAACTTCCAGTTTCTAGATCATAGAGATGGATGAAACCGAACATCGTCACGATATAAGCAATATCATATCTTTTAGAAAGTTGAATCGAAGATGGAAAATCCGTCACAGCTTCCGGTGGGAAGAAGAGTGGCAGAGCCTTCTTAGGAAATTTTTTATTAACGTCCGTATTGTCGATTTCCACAATGTGTAGTTTTGCACCTGTTGCGGCTCGAACGGCGAACGTGAAAATTTTTGTTTCCGCTGGGTTCCCAGCGACACGAATTTTGCCAAAGGCAGCTGCGTGTCCTTCGATTATCTGCGATTCGGAGCGCGAACGGGAATATAGCTGTATCTTCCCCAGAGCGGGGCCGCTTTCTTGGGCATGAACTGCAATAACGGCCGTCCACTGCTCGTCATCCGTGGTTTGGTAGTTGAATATTTTCCAATTCTAGAAGAAAGCAGAACAGTCAGTCAGAAACGTTCCGAGGATTGCTCCGGGCGTTGAAAGGAATATTTGCATATTGGGAAGAAAACCGAACGCACCTCCTCATCTATTCTTTCTTTATGCACAGACGCCTCAACAGGCTGAGTTTTTTCTCCGAAGACGTCCCAGTGGTAGGAATGGGTTGCCGTCACCAAGGCAAGAGAACGCTCATTAATCCATTTCCAGAACAGTATCTTGACCCTGAATCTAACGTCCTTCAGTATCTGTTCCGTCTGGAGGTTCATGATCCGAAGGTTTCCGTCTTCCGACCTCACGGCAAGAATGTGTTTATTCCAGTGCATAAGAGCACTCTCGCCAGGGATGGAACGACGGAAGACCTCATCTGGATTTCTGGGGTTGACAACAACGATCTGCTGCTGTCCACCGACATTCTGTCGCACGCAGACGAAGCGGTCGGATTCAAGGGACTATTTTATGGTCACGAGATGGTTAGACTTAATTACTTCAAACATAGAGGGGGGATGGAGAGGGGACTTGATGTTCCCAGGATCAGGAGGGGAAGTATTAGACAAAACTTACACATGTGCTAGGAAGAATGGCGTTCTCCTGGGTAGAAAGAACGAAAGGTATTAGCACACAATTCTTTTGGAACTTTGTAATTTGCTACCAGCTTTGATTCTGATGCGCAGTTTCCGAATTGAGCCGGCATGAGATGCCGCAAAGGGAAATATAAGGTCCTCATAGTGCGCTGCACAAAACATACCGAAATGCCGATGGATTTCAACTAAATTCAGCCAGGTAGAAACCAAAAGTCAGTCCTGAATGTCCATAGACGTATACCAGTTGGGAAAATTAGGCATACCTGTAAAAGCTCAGTGAGCTTGATGGGGATATCTGTGGGATTGGCCATGGTTGGGAGGGCCGTAAGGCGACGACCTCATGCACCCAACAAAACGCCTGCGCAAGAAGGAGATTGGCAAGTAAGGGAAATAGCAAAGATGCAACCAAAGCCAAGATGAAAAGAAGCAGGAAAGGTAATAACACTTAAGGGAAAAATGAGTGGTGGTATGTGGTATTTGCTTGGGGGGAAGGGGATGAAGATGCGATGTAGAGAAAACCAGCTTCAGGAGATGCGGCTAGGAGATGTTGTCGTGTCCCTGGCGTGGTCACGTGGCACCAGCGGCACGGGCTTTATCTCTGAACCATATCAGAACTTTAGCGTCTCCATCTGCTCTGGGCTCTTTGCAGCATCGTCGATGATTGAAGCAAAGTTACACGAATGATGTGTGTTCTTTTATTGCTCACTGAGCTGATGGTGGAATCTCTAGCTAAATAAGAACTCATCGAACCCTCAACCATCGAAACTGTCTTAAAGTTAGGGGCTATCAAACTTTTCTCACTTCGAAATCAATTTACCCAATCCACTCGGTTCTCTATCAGACTTCCCTCTTCTCATACAATATCGCAAGGTATTTACCTCAACCAGTGGCCATAAATATCCTTCAATGATTGATCCCTGGCCTACGCTCTTACCCTAACTCTTTTCCTTGGATGCTGGACTTGTCAATTCCCTCCATTCTGTTCCCCATGCAGGAATGTGAGGAAGACAAAACAGCGGGGGGCCAAACCCTGGGCTGAAAATAAAGCAAATGTCTTAGCAAGCAATGAGACTCCAAACTTCATTATCAAGTTAAATTATATCACATTGCGCAAGAATGAAGAAACAAGCAATGTTCTAGCTGTTCTCTTCACCACGATTCCGGGATCAATGTTTAGAGGACGCTGAAAAAAGCAGAAACAAAAAGAGAACAACACACATAGTGGTGCTTATAACAAGTTGTTTCTACATCAAATCTCGGTTTTCCTAGGAATTGCATATATGCGTTTACTGAGGATGTACTGTGCATTCCCGGCCTGTCCTTCCCGCCCATTTCCCGAGACATCATTCTTCCCTGTTGTGCTACGTGCAGTGTATGCCCAAGCAAAAGTTCCACCGTGAACTTCTTATACGGCCAAAAATAGAAACCTGCGCAAAATGGCATGACAAGATTGATTCTTCATCCAATCAAAATGAAATCTCAAAATCGAGAAACACCAGTTTAAATGGCTTGTACGGAGTACCCCGTCAAGCAACTACTATCAAGCTAGTGTGCGCATTCCCTGCCCACTCCCGAAATTTCCAATATAAATACCAACAATACCACAAATTCCAACACCGTTATCCAGCGCCGACATCAGTAACTACCTGTCAAATAAGATTTAGATGTGAACAGGTTGCTCTGAGGCTGGCTCCTGCTCACGTGGTTTCCTCTCCGCGGACGCTCTCGCCCTTTCCCGCTCCGCTCCCTGTCTGTATGTAGATCTACCGCAGAGGTACTTCGTATTTAGAGATATTATCCGCTTTGACTTCCAAGGCATTTTTTCTCTCTTTCATCGCCTCCTTTCCTTTCACATCTACTACTATTATATAGTACTTGTAGGCAGAGCACCTACTGTCTACCACAATAGATAATAACATATTTACATACGCATGGCATTCTGCCATTGAAAAGATGCGGAAAAGATATTAATATATATCAATAAGCCTACTTCATTTATCCATGTTTATATACGTACTATTGCATTACTCACCTGGGTGTGGGAAATAGGCGGCCTCATGCTACCTCACAAACATTCAGTAAACCGGAACCATCGTCATCGACTTTTTTGATTACTTTTCATGGTATCTTCAAGTAACTGAAGAAATAGAAGAAGAACAAGAAACATAAGAAATGGCTTAAACCTTCCGGTCTCATTGCTATTTCCCATTCCCAAGCCCAAACCCACCTTTTCTTTTTTCCTATCCCATTCCATCTACGGACTAAAAATGAAAAAGATAAATAAAAACAATGGTAGGGAGACCGTCGGAAAAAAAAAAAAAAAAAAAAAAAAAA
>LGRN01000270.1:0-36008 GCA_001883825.1 Emergomyces pasteurianus Ep9510
TTAGTCTTGGGAAATTGTTTCCACATGGGACTTCGTAGCCTTTTGTAAATATAAATCGGAGGGCGTGAAAAAGAAAGAAATAAAAAATGGTGATTGGACGGAAAAGGTTAGGGAGAAACCCCCCCTAAAAAAAAAAATTTCAAAAAAAAAAAAAAAAAAAAAAAAAAAACAGGGAATAAAAGTTTGAGCAGACCGATTTATCAGACAATGTCGTAGTTCTTCTTTCCATGTGGCAAGAACAATGAATATAGCCAGCAGCAACGCACAGCAGATATAAACCAAAGCCATGAAGGAAAAAACAGATAAGAATGGAGGACATCATGAGGAAATGAAATCATTCATACTTAGTAAATTTAAAATTGGGTTTCGAGCAATAAGCCAAACAAAAAGATAAGATAGAAAGCCAAAACCAAAAAACTCCGGAGATTCCTCCTTGGCGTAATCAGACCGCGCTGTAACCGCCTCGTGGTCCAGGGCCTTGTATGGTGGTAGCCACTTTCCGGCCCCAGTCTTTCAAGATGTAGGGGATATCGCGAATAGTGTCACCATGTGGGAGGAGATCCCAGCCACGGGCACCGTACCGGTTGTAGTTCAACCAGGAGCCAAAAATGAGATACGCAGCGGTGCAGAGGAAGACACTACAGAAATCGCACTGTTAGTTCCCCTGCAATATATTGGCGTTGTGGTACGGATAAGGGGAAAGCAAGTATTCGATGGGTGATTGCTAAGCCGGGAATAGTAACTCGAAAGATGTATCAAATACTCACACGACAATCAACCAGGTGAAAAATCCCCAATGGTTACCCTTCCCATTTCCATCGTCCTCGAAGTCTTCACAAGCATACTTCGTTGACCAATCCAACCTCAAAACGAATACATTATCAACCTGTCCGTAGCTTTTAAACCGAAGGCTTTTCTTATCGTCTTGTTCACCTTTCTTATTATCTGGTTTGTCGTCTGGTTTGTCGCCGCCAGAACCATCTTCGGCGACCCTTTTAACCCTCTTTCCAGTCCAATCGCCTTCCAAACCGGTGCGTTCGCGATCACACGTCATTTCTATAACAGCTTGTTGTTTAAAATCCTTGCCGTTAAAAGGATATTTCCCACCGTGTAGTTCTATCCGAAGCCCTTCTAGTTGAGAATCGCTGGATTTAAGCCGCGTGATTTTAGGGTCGAGGCTCCTGCCAGAATTTTGAACAAAATTGCCCGCAATTGGGATAGCACCCAGTATCTTGTTTTCGTCCGATGACCGTTGGACACCGCAAACTGCAAAAACAAAAAGAAGACGAACAAAAGTTAGAATTAAGAAAATGAAATGCTAGCTACTTGAGGTCTGAAAAATGAAAAGTATAAACTGACCCATTGTACCTGACGGGCACTCAGAGTCCTTCAGCGGTTTGCATAGGTCTAAGGTGTATGTGGTATTGATGGTGGTTGGAGGATGCTCAACCACGTTGTATACTGAGTGAGGACCGGCCAACGGTGATAGGTTCCATGATTTGCCGTCAACAACGACGCGGTTGCAGTCTAATGTTACTGCGGATGAAAGAACCGGAAAGAGTAACAGAAGTGGAAAATATGAAGCTTCTTGTTCTAGCTTCATGGCGAAGTAATAGTGGGTTTGATATTGGATGAGTGGCTGGTGCGAAAGAGTGATGACAGGGCGGATAGCTGCGCTCGTGCCCTGCGGAGGCAGCAAAGAGAAGGATGGCCAGAGAGGTATGGGTATGGTAACGACAGCCGCTTATTCAAAAAGACTGCAGAAAATGTTGAGGGTGAGCGAGATGCAATAACAAATTTCTGCACGGCTTGAGGTTCGCAGTCGACGTTCGACGTTGTCGTTGCGCGGACTGATATCGCCTGGAGAGAAGTTGGAGCTGCCCGATACAACAAGCCGCAACCTAAAACAAATGGGGACTAGTGATGTCACCGGGTTGGAATTAGCACGTGACACCTTGGGAGAAGGTTCCAAGAAGGCAGCAAGTAAACACCAGACGCGGATGCCTTATTGTGATGGTGAAGAAGAAGATGATGATGATTATGATGATAATATTGTTTGTAGCTGTAGGCACCGGAATAAAAGAGGAGCTAAGGAAGCGAGGATCCGTGGAAGCTTTGGAATAGGAGGAATGTCTAATGTAGTAGGAAAGAATACGGAGTAGAGACAATAAAGAATCTCTACCATGCAGCCTAATAGTTACTTGTCACTTACGGTGGGAATATACTTCGAGGCCCGGATGGCATTGAGCGATGTTGAGCATAGAACAAAATGCTGGCGGCTTCGGGTAAGGAACCTGGCATGCGGCTGCTAACTTAACTAGGTAGTTTAGTTAAATAACTGTTAGTGCATCCTTTAGGTTAAGGTTAGGTCATTCAACCATTGCTTGCAGGTGGCTCAAAAGGCGGGCTTCTTCAGATCAACCCTACGCCAGTCTGAACAGAAAAATTAAATATTACATTCATCTACATACTAGGATATAAGTCAACCCCCCTGATGATATCTGGGTTTCTGTGCTGCCCCAATTTATGAATCTTCGACATCCTCCTGCTCTTAATTCATATCCCTGCACTACATAAATCTTTATGATGCTACAACGGCGTATGGTGAGAGAACTTTCATTTATCTCTTTTGCGTCTCTTTCTCCATCATCCCATTCGGGACCCAACCCGTCCTCGAAAATTATGCTTACGGATCCCGCAGCTTTCGAAGGAGGACGAGGTGACTGCTGGTGGCGAAGAAATCGAGGTTCGACGTGAAGACCAAGAAAAGATCAATCGCTTCAGCAGACTGCATCAGCGGGAAACAATGCTAGAAGAGCAGTTGAAAACTAAGCATGTAAGCTTGCTTTTATATATATATATATTATTTTATATTATTTTTTTGAACTTGGGACATATCAGAATGTATTATCTGATTGTTTTGAATCATGTTGCCGCGTTGATCCAAATCTCGGAAATTCCGCTCATTAACTAGACATGTACCCGGCTTGATTGTGTCATATGCTCTTTGAACGCGTTTTTGGGATTATAGATTTAGTCATTTGCTCTTTTATGGGAAATTTTGGCGGCTTGTTGAGTTATATCGCTAATCATGTTTACGAACAACGATTCCTCGCGCCGCGTAGAAGGACAAAGAAGACCTTGAGGAAATATCTATGGAGCTCGAACTTGCAGATGAGGACGAGAAGATACCGTATGTTGCAACACCCCTTCCCGAATTATTCACCACTTCTCTACTCACACTGGTCATTCCATCACTGAAAATAAGCTAACATATGTCATTAACCTTTTTTTTTCTTTTTTGTTAAAAACAAAAGATACAAAATTGGCGACTCCTTCATATCCCTCCCGCTCGCAGAAGCACAATCTCTCCTCACGGCTTCCACAGAGAAAATCGACGAGGAGGTCAGCAAGCTCGAAGAAGACCTAAGCGAGCTGAGGGATGAGCTGAAGCAGTTAAAAGTGGCTCTCTATGCGAGGTTTGGCAGGAGTATAAATCTTGAGACTTAACTTCTGTCAAGGCGAGAAGGGTCGTGGTATCTACCTTACTTTTCAGTTAAGGTGGCTAAGTCCTATATACGTTAGATTTTCATTTTGATTTCCAAAAAGCGCACGTTCATTCATATTTGTATTTCTTTTTCAAAAAATATAAATAAATAAAAATAGAAGTAAAAGATCGTTCCTTCGCTGTATTTCCTCTTTATTTCGCCTATACATACCGTATATACCACGATCCTCTTTCAAAAAGAGAGCTATGAGAATGTGCGAGGCAAGGAGTCAATTGATATATACACAACATGTATTTAGCTCAGGAGTTGTATTAAATATTCATCCGCTGGCCGCAATTCCCTAACCATAACCTCCCAAAATCAGAGGCATAGCGAGTCGCCGAGGTATCTCAAATGCAATAGTACTGTACAATAAAAGACAATGGATGTTTGGTTGATGAGCGCAAAAACAAAATCATAAAAATAAAACATATATGATATAATATATGAACAAAATGCCAAACAAATGCAAGAAAAGGACATTGCTATGTACATGTCATAAGCCTTATAATTTATAAAAGCACCGGAATTGAACTAGGCAGAAGGGGACCCAAAGAATGGGATGGTGAAAGATGGGTCAAGGGGAGTAAGGCGATGAATAACAGCGCCTTTGGTGTTTTGGTGTTTGATTTTTTAAGTAGAACTGCGCCACTGCATAGTAGTTTATTCAATGTGTGGTGGTTTCGAAGATATGATATGAGGTGTCTGCAAAGGATTGTTCCCGATGACAGGAACGATGCCCCATGTGAGTGCGTATCGAAATGCACAACTCAGTCTCCTGAGTTGCATAATTATCCCCGTTAGCTGGGTTGGATTGTAGTATTTCTTCAAAGCCGCGAGAGAGCTTCAAAATATGCTACCACTTGGGTACAACTGGCACAAGCAAGATGTCACGATGTTGACTGAAATTCAGATAAAAAATTTTTTGATTAGATTATGTTGGCAATTGTCATTCTCGCATTGCTAGGCGGACTGATGAGAGACGGACTAGTGTTTCCGGGAGGCTGATTAAAAGGCAAATTGGACCTGGCGGGGCCTACCGATCGAGTTCCGTTCTCCTTCATCTCGATGGCGGTACTTCGGCGTTGTTGTTCTTTCAGAAGGAACTGGACTGTCTGTTCAACCCATCCCCATCCCTCCCATTCCCGTTCTCTTTCTGGGTCTTGCGGGGACACGCCATCCCGAGCGCCATCAAAGAATGACCTTCCAAGAAGTGAGGATTTTGACGAAGAAGATGACTGTGGTGGAGTTACGGTAGATGCAGATTCATTCTCGTTTTGTTGCCATATCCAACTCCCACTTATTCGGCCTTGAAGATCACCTGAAACATAAGCGATCATTTCTTCATCGTGATCTAGATTTCCAACGCCGTTTCTCTGTGCCTTTTCCAGCAACGTTTTGAGGAAGAATGCAACATAGCGGCCGCAAGCAGTGTTAGCTGGTCTCACATCTCCTATCGCAGCGCTCGTTTGGACGCAAACAAGCGCGCCAGCATAGTCATCCCTTAAAAGCAGTATCAGAGTACACCGCCATATATGGCAACATAAAACTGTTGTTGCTGCACTGGCCAAAAGATACTTCCAGTAGCCTGCTGCTTGTGGGCCATTCGAAGTAACGTCTGGTGTATTTGGAGAACGCATACATCTCGAGAGCAAGCGGGTAGTGTCATTGGCGACCGCTAGACATCGTTCAAGAGCAGTGAGTCGGACCTCCGTTGAGCTACGTGGAGAAAGGTTATGACGATGGAGAACAAGTCGAGTATTTTGCAAGAAGATAATTGGAGGTAGTAAACGCGGATCTAGATAATGGCTGGCTTCCATCCGATAATCCGGCGGGAACGTTGCCAAGCACATCCTAAAATGTCGCTCGAACGCCTCTAATGTGTCAGCTGAAATCACTGTCACTTTTAGACTCTTTGTTAGTTGAGATACAGCACGCATGACGTGAGTGATGGCAGGGAGAGGCGTGGGTTTCTGCTCCTGCAATAACGAGCGTCCGTCGGAAAGCTGCTCGTTGGCCGGAGAAAGGAGCTCGACGTCACAATCATCGTCCTGTATCATCAGAGGTCTGCCTGTTTCAAGAACTACAAGTCTGGATCAGGTGCATTTTGAAAATTAGTTCATGACCAAGTACCTTACACAAAATGAAATATAGGACTAACCTCTCCCATGCATACAAAGCCCACCAAACCCGTTTCCTCAACTCA
Source organism: Emergomyces pasteurianus Ep9510 (assembly GCA_001883825.1). NCBI lineage: Eukaryota > Fungi > Ascomycota > Eurotiomycetes > Onygenales > Ajellomycetaceae > Emergomyces > Emergomyces pasteurianus. Next base: position 5,755 of record LGRN01000270.1, read on the forward strand.
GCTTCGGTGGGCGAATGGGAAGATTCAATGTGCAGTCCTAAGTCTTGGGCAATTCTCACAGCAGAGCCTAGCCAGACCCAACTAGCAGATTTCAGATTTGTCTCATACAAGAAGATGCTAATCAGCATCGCAGTACGGACTTGATCTATAGAAAACGCGTCCTGCCAGACGTCAGTGAGACTGACGCTGGTTTGGAGGAACTCTTTGCCCTTCACGACCAAATCTTGGTCAAGCGCATGTAAAGATCCGCATGCAAGAATTGCAAAAAATAATACAGCCCATTCTTTCGGAACTCCACGGAGAGAACCAGTGCGGGAGACCCTATCATAGTCATTCAACAGCGTCGGCCAGTGTACAATGGGGAAAACAAGGTGTATGTGGGAGAAGTAATTTCTCAACAGCGCATCCACAACACTTGCTGATGGGAAAGGCGGCACATCCCCCATCAGCAATGCCTGAGGATGTGTAAATGAGAGAGCTGGAGGGAAGCTGATGAGCCCCTGGCCGAAAGTCCGCATTTTCCAACAAATGTGGGAAGCCGATTGGTTGACATTGGGCACATTCAGACGACTTGGGCGTTGCCCAACTTCCGGGATTTTTGGAGCATCACCATGTAACTCGAAATCGGGATCCATCAAACTGTCAATTTTGGGAATTCCTGAACGAAGCTGGCGTAGTTGCTGCTTTGCTTGTGTTAGCTGGCGCTCGAGATCTTGAACCTGCCTGCCAATGAATTAGTTTTGTAATTCAACAGACAAAATACGTGACCACTGACTTGATTGACGACATCCGTCTGTTCGTTTCTTTCGTAAATAAACATCGAACATTTCGGTTGGAGCATTCTGTACAACTGGAAGAATCTGAGGCGTCGCACTAAGTTGGCACATGAACGTTGTTGATTAGCAATGCTTATTGTCTTTATCCTTCGCTGTATGGCCTTGCGAATCTCCTACCTTCACTTTGCGCTCCCGGCACGCGTCACAACTCGGATCCTTTCGTCTCTGTCTATACGCTCTTTTATGTGGCTGTTGGTTGGCGATAGCTACATGAAGTCTAGCCGCAGTCTCATTTGGATGGCGAGGTTCTGGGAACATGCCTAGCTTTTCAGCTGGCGAGACTGACACTTGCTCCTGCGAGGGTTGATATGTCGTTACCACTGGAGCAGAGTGTTCCACGCCATGTTGCCTGGAGTTATATATCAGATGCGATATTTTCAGCCCGTTTGGCGCTCTGCTTGAAGAGACAGAGTTGGAATTGCCCCGAACTCGGGGACCAGAGGCTGCCCGTGATGTCGATGAGGAAGCAGGTGGAGGGCCATACCGGCCACTGCTATGTGGAGCTTGGATCGCGGGCAGTTGGTGATATGGATTTTGCATTGTTTTTTTTATCCACTCCCGTCCCTACCACCTTCAAGTCCTTGTTCGTTATAAGCAGATGCGACGAGGGGATGACGATTCGAAATGGACGCTTCCTGGATAGATCCAAAGAGTCCAGCTATTTCGCCCAGGGCGACATATCAAGGACCATGGATGCAAACAGTCAAATCTGCAAGACACACCGAACAGAGAGAGATTGTTTTACAGAACGGAGATGCCGTGCTGAGCTGAACCGGCGTCTTAAAGTTCTAGGGGTTTGGCACTTGAACCCAGGCAAGCTCGCGGGGCCGCTACTATCGTTTGCTCGAAAGATTGCAACCTGACGACTCATTGCATGCTGAACCCTAGAAGCATTTTTAAACGGGCAACAATCGATTTACCTACCACACGCGGGAGCGCAATCAAAATGGGACAGGCTTGGGGGGGGCTGATCCTTGGAGAAAAAGCCGAGGTAGGGACCATATGGGGCGATGGTATGCGCCTGGCTCCTCCTTGAAAGTTAGAGGAACAATGGGCTTATGAGTTGCCTTAATTTAGCGGGGTGAACTAGGGAGCCGCAAAGCATCCCTGGACTAAGCTCTCATACGGAGTTTCTACGGAGTACTTCGTAATTATTGTGGTCCCACTGGAACCGGCAAGCAACTGGAACAAGAACCGAATCCCATAAAAGCGCCAAACCCTAAATAGAAATATGAACCAGACAAGATAACGTGGTTTTTGCTGGAGCATTTTCGACAGAAAATAATGATAGCGAACAATGGGGAGCAAAAGCGATGTCAAGTTCCCTGCTCGATTTTCCCATCGAGCTTGGTCACTTGGGACTCAAAATTTTCTGGGCAATTTAAGGTACGGTCCCTCCACATACTCCATATGATGGACATGATGCGACGGAATAGGCCCCCGGATATGCGACAAGGATGCGAGCGCTGTTCGTATATTGATTGTACTCCGGACTAGGCACCGAATGCACATTTATTTGTCTTTTACAGATTGCCCAAAGCAGGATGGCTCGATGAACGAAGGTAGTCACTGTACTTGTACTGAGTCCAGTCAGGATTCAGTGCTTTCTTGATTGTTTTACGAAGGCATGATAAATGAAAATAGCGTATGTGCCCGACTTCAGACAGGGTACCCCATGTACTGTACCTCCTCTCAAGATGCCCTTCCTGAAAACGAACGTGGGCAAAAATCAGGGGTTTAAAGAGCTGAGCCAAGTGTTGATTGTGTAGCTTCAACCAATGGGCCATCCATAGATGGCACTCATTGATATTGCTGTCACCGGAGGGGATCGACAAGCCAAGGGGCTGCTGGGAAATACTCCGCGTGTTTCATGGCAGCCACATTTTCCTTGTGGATCAAGTGCAGAACGGCTTGTCTCATTCGGGAGACTCTCCGAAGCGAGTCCTCCACCAAAGATCCACTAGTGAGCTCATGAAGCACGCCAACGTCGGATCATAATTGAGTTCGAACCATCGTGGCCCGTGGGAAATCTTCCCTGTTTTTCCGAGCGCCCTCAACATGCATCGACGACCAATGGCTTTTGAAGCTGGTAGTCTTGGAAATAGAGTTCCGAGCTTTGCGATTCCACAGAATAAACATGTCAAAATCTGCAAAGGCTCCTGGCGATGACGAAACTGATGACGGAAAGCCTGTGGGATCACAGCTAAATTGACTGCCGGGCCAACCAAATCGGCTGGTGAAATCATCATAAAATAATGCGCAGTAAAAGTGGGCGTACCAAGCCGTTCCCAAGTGCACCATAATTCCCAGCCGGACGCTGGAACGCGAAAATTTACAAAAGCGGAAACCACCGTACGGAGTACTCCGTACATAGGCAGAATTTTTATTTTTATTTTTTATTATTGATTTTCACCTTCTCACCAAATGCACGAACGAGAGGCAAGGTCGAAGGGTCCAATCATAGCCATCGCATTGGAGGGCCGACGACAAATTGTGCGCGGGATGGTGGACGCTTGGGCCTTTTCTTTTCTTTTTTGGGCAAGGGGCCAACACTCATAAACCCAAAATGCGGAATAGTCCGGCTTTTGACGCTTTTGTGATGGATCTGATTATCTGGGCAGTTGAGGCTGCGAGACAGCGTTTACCCCAGGCATGGTCTCGGAAACAAGCTTACACTACTCCTTAGGCGGAAGGGTGTTGGTGCAAAGGCAGGGAAACGGCTGTCTGAATTCTTCAAAAGCCGTCTCCCTCAGAGCCCCCAGCATTCGCGGACTTTGCGTGTAAGGACTCTGGTAGTTTTCGTTCTTTTTTGGCCAGTTACGTTTACAAACACAACACGCACACACATGCTGGCAGCCCGGCTGGCAGCCCGCGTTCCCTGAATTCCAATAACGAAAAGAGAACAACTGAGCCTTTACGCCGACATTAAAAACATCTTCCGTTTTCAACAATTCAACCTGCATCCAGAGTGCGGATGAATTTTTCCATAACGATCGGCACTTATCGCTCGACGGAGCACAGGAGCACGGAATACATGTGAGCCAAAGTCACACCGCGAAGTCCTCCCGTCGCGCAGCCCGCGTGACAAACGATTCCAAGGGCAGCGTCGGAAAAAGAAAATACACGGTTCGGTTCCAGCTGTGGGCGGTTGAGCGTAACGAACTTGTTTTTGTCAGTTGCCAAAGAAAGCCTTCTGAAATCGAATATAAAAATTGAAACATTAATTGCATGCGCACAAACACACCCCCCAAAGAAGAAGAGAAAAAAATTATGGATGGGTTGATGACAGCCTAGTCACTTTCTTCTTGAAAACGTCAAGGGACAACGGGCAAAGTACTTAAAATTCCATGCTTGGCCTTGTTTCTTGGATCGGGACACAATGAAAGTAGCGGCAAGGAATAATCAAACAGAATAGCTGTGCCACTTGGGCCCCCCCCTCACATGCAGAAAATATGTCAAAGAGCCGTCATACATTGGTGTGGGCAGGCTAAGAAGCTGATGCTGGTGCTGGCTGTCGCTGCTGTCGCTGCTGAGGCTGGTCTTTAACTCCTCTACTCCGTAGCATTGACTAAAACCGCTCTTCCCTGCGGGCGGGGAAGGGATAATTGATGTTATTTTCGCAGACCTCGTTCCAGGGTTTACTAGGTTTGAACATGAAAGATGCTCATGAAAACAAAGAGGGCGGCGTTCTGCTGGATAAACTTCAACGATCACGAACCCCTTTGCCAACAGCCCATCACAAAATAATCCATCTAGTGTCCTGACTCCCGAAGTAACCCGGCCCCTCTGCAAGCGACGATTTGCGGCTGGTTCGGCGTGTGCCGACATTTTAACAAGTTTAAAATTCATGTGGATCCCTCTAAGTAAGGGTCGCACGCCTCTTCCTGCCTTTCATCCCCACGCGACCCTCATTTAACTACTTTAGGCCGAATTTGGAGGTGGTAGAGCAAGCGAAGCGAGCGGAGTCAACTTACAACTTACAAGTGGAGGATAAAACAGCAACCCCAGAAAAGTTGTGAGTTGCCAAGGTAAAAAGGCGGGGAAATCAAAAATTAAAAGTGGTGAAAAATCGCGAACTCAGAGCAACAAACGGGCATCTTTTGCATCCAGTCCCTTACTTTCAGGGTTGTTAATGGACTAGGGTCGGGGTGTGTATACAGCTTTGGCATTTCAAATTACTTCTCGAACATCTATCAATGTGCTTTTTTGTGCCCATTTCCTCTGATTCGACCATTTGTACCCCTTTGTTCTAGTATTCTGTGGAGTGTTCGTCCAAATCGTGACAACGTGTCGTCCATTCAAACCTTGCTTGCTAGGGCCACAGACGGTCCGTGCGCCGGCAAACTCTTATCATCCTGGTCGGCGACCGCGATAATTCGGTTCGGTCACACTTGAGCCGTGCCCACCTCTCCCTGGGTCTTGGTAAGAAACTCAGAGCATTCCCCGCTCTGGGATCAAGATTTACTTTGCTGAAGAAGCTGCAGAAGGCAGTGGCCGCAGCTGCTCCTGCGCAGTATGTGTACACAATGTTTAAATTTGACGGACGTTGCTCTAACGAGACCCTCATGTTGATTGTCCGGCCAAAAACCGCGCAAATTTAATCCAGCAAGGGTTGATCTGTCAGCAAATAACTCAGAATGAGAAAATGCAGAATTCTTTTTTTTTTTTTTTTTTTTTTTCGTCTGTCATGTTGTCCCTGTCAAACCCTGGTCCTGTACTCCGTATACCCAGATGCAACGTCCTGACAATTGGGCTGAGCAGACCCGCAGGGTGAGGTTGGCAAGGTTCAGTCGTTGGAGCCAACCGAGCAGTTGAAAAAGCTATCCATTTCCTCCGCATCTAACCAACAGAAGGGAGCCAGGGGAGACAAACCACAAACCTCCCAGCCAGATGGATCAGCCGGAATAATCCCGGTCGTCGTTTCGCGACAGAAATCAGATTGGCCAGGGTGATATCCTTGACCATAGCCCGGAGGAGAGCCGAGATGACATGTGATAGGCCACTTTCTTGTCTTTGGGGTGCCTTGTCCTTCATGCAAGTCAGCCGTCCCGCCACTAGTTTAAATGGGGTTTCCTCGACGGAGTACGAGAAATAAATCGTGTACAATAATATGTTCCGGATACTATGTACGACCCAAATCAACATATTTCAATGGCCCACCTCTTTCTCCTCGATATCTTGGCGTTAATACTTCACAATTCGCCGAGAGCAAAAATGATGATAGGCAAAGAGCTATGTTTTTAGCTTCTTCATATTTTCGGGTTATTAGAAGCCGGTCTATCAGGACCTCGTTTTTTTTACTTCTTGTTTTTCACACGCCGACATGGACGGTTTGGGCGCGGGAATTGGATGGTAGGAAGCCGCCCAAATAGCAATGGTTACGGGAATATCTGGGGAAACCTCATCCACAATTTGTTTTTGTCCTGTACTTCCCTGCTCCGCTATTCGTTACATGTGGCAATGGAGAACATCCAGAATGTTCGTAGGTCCGTACTCTTGGGGAGGTTGGCCCCATTTTCAGCAAACCCTCGCTGCCCTGGTGTGATTGTCATTTTGCATATTGCACACCCCAGTATTTGGAAAGCGAAATTCACACCTGATAAATGCAAATCGAAGGCAGTAACCAAACGAATGAATGACGATGAACTTAAAAAGGGAATAACCGTAAGGAAAGTAGTGTAGTTATCTCAGCTATTATATTGGCCTTATACCTGGATTACGTAGCTGCCAGACGCTCTCCCCAACCCCACCCCCCAAAATGGTCGTAGCCTGTACGAAACCTCAGAATTTACAGATTCTTGAAGATGTCTAGCTCTTATTTTTTTTGGTCTCTGAAGGGCTTGCTAACCTTCGAAAGGTGAGCACAGCCAACAATGTTTTTGAAGGGATGAGAATTGTGTTGCACCGTTTGCCAAACCCTCTTGATCAGGAATTATCGCAACAAGTTCCATCGGAATATATTTCGGGGCGTTATCATGCCAGGTGTCCGGCATGCACTCCGCAATATGTTAGGTCATCTCTCATCAAGCTTGGAAAAGGTTCGCTCTCCAAGGTCTTGCTACCTCCAAATAGTCGGCAAAATCTGTTGGAAAGGTATGATATTCTGCGACAGTGGTATCAAACACTACTTCCCCCAAAGTTCACTGCGAAATTCTCTCTTGCCATTTCTCCATCACTGTCTCCAAAATTTTCTTTAAACCCTCCATTTCTTCTTCGACCGTACAGCCGGAAAAGTCGACGCTACAACCAACATAGATAGGCATGTCCATTCTGTGAGCGAGTATCCGTGCCGTCCGTGTGGCGTAGTCGAGGGTGGATGGTGAAGTATAGAGCGGTGTGCTGATTGCGTTTTTCGAGTTGATGCGCTACAAAACGCCATGTCAGCATCAGACAGTGTGACTATATATCTCCGGCTCGCCGAGAATGTGTAAACCATTATTTCCAAGTGACCTCGGTGGGCATCATCAAAACGACAACTTCCCAGTGCATATGTCTGGAATAGGAGTATATATACAGATGAATCGTGCAATGTGGAAGACCCATTTGGAAGTTGCAAAAGAAAACAGTCATAAAACAATATATCCTTGAGACCGTGAAATCAAATTTAACGTAACTTGAGTACAATGGGTAGGGTTGTCTTTGAATGTGTCGTGAAAGGTGGAGACATAGGGAGATGATTGGGAGGGCATAAGGTGAACGAGGGAGGAAATACTGCATGGTTGAAAAGAAAAAAAAAACACGCGGCAAACACTGCGAAGAAACAGCGCAATTTCTCCATATTTCAACATACATCAGGCATCGCGTAGACAAAACTTCCCATTGGTTTTGAGGTGCTGGACTCTCCCACGCTTGACGTGGTGAGGAATAGCAACGTGGATGTTGCGAAAAACGTCAAATGAATGTGTACAGTTGTATACAGAGACTTTGGAGCCCGAAATGAAAGCTGTATAGGAGCTACAACCGGACTGACTTCGGAATGAGAGATGGGACTCGAATCCATGGCTAGATATAATTTGAGAGTGCTAGGTTGGGTGGTACCGAAACTACCTTAGGAGAGTCTCTCGGTATAACCATAAAACAAGCCTTGTGGGTAGCAAATATCGGCTCTTCTTGGGTTGATGAATCTTCTCAAAACCTGCTGACGCTTAATCATTGGAAGTGGGAGGTTGATTTTGGCTTGGCGCTAACCAAAAATATATTTACTCTGGTGGAAGACACCTCACCGGGCCCCTAGCCAGTTCTGACAATAAATAGTAGAGGTATTTAAGGCGCCCTGAACAATTGTTCAAAGATAGCTCACCTCTCTTCAAACCGTGGACACGAATCAACGTGTGGCGATGGGACACACTGCGGAAGAATGGGAGGGAGATTTTGATCCCCTCGCAGATCCAGAGGAGAGGCGAGTGCTGTTTGCCGCCCTCGATTCTTTCAGGTACGCTTCTTGAATGATTGCTTTTTGGTTGAGATTGGATATATTTCATGTGGAAATGCCAGGTCAGTTCGATTCGTGGCGTCAGGCAAATAATTACTGGTGCAAAATCATGGTCTGCCATATAATTGCTTTGCATATATTGTTGATAACACGCTCGGATATAATGGAAAATATGTATATGCAAACTGTATCAAGCTATATTTATACCATTGCGTTAAGTTAACCACTACCACCCCAGACAATACCGAAGAAGCGCACATTTAAACACCACCCATCGACGACGCCAATCATTCTATGCTTTACCATCCGCACATTGGCAAATGTTAGCAAAGCCCCCATTTTCCGTCTTGGACAATTTCAACCAAGTCGATGACGCAATCGACGCCAACGCAGAGATCGCTGCTACGATTCTATCCTTCGGCCTGGAGGCCTTTCGCTTACCCGCGAACCCTGACCCTAATGACAGCCATAGGAACTGGCATGACACCGCCACGGGTTCTGATATCAGCAAAGCCCACACAACCATTAGGCAATTTTACCGAGACTGGAGTGCCGAAGGGCTCCTGGAACGCGAAGCGTGCTATAAGCCGGTCATGACTGATCTTGAAGAATTATTTGGTTCCCAACCGCATATCAAAGTCCTTGTACCTGGGGCGGGGCTTGGACGTCTTGTTTTCGACCTCTGCAGCGTTGGATATTGTGCAGAAGGGAACGAGATTTCTTACCACCAACTCCTAGCAAGCCACTGGGTGTTGAACCATACAAAAAATGCCAATGAATACCCGCTATACCCTTTCGCGTTGCAGTTCTCGAATTTGAAGTCACGAAAACAGCAGTTGAAAAGGGTTATGATTCCCGATGTTCATCCGGCTTCGATCATCGCTACTCAGATGGATGGCCCGGATAAGGGGAGAGGGGTGGGTTCGATGAGCATGTCCGCCGCAGATTTTGTAATCCAGTACACGAGGCCTTCGCAAAAGGCAACGTTTCACGCCGTTACGACAGTTTTTTTCATTGATACAGCACCAAATTTGATACGATATATTGAAACTATCCACAATTGCCTGCGGCCAGGTGGGTATTGGATAAATGTTGGGCCTCTCCTCTGGCATTGGGAAGATAAGCCATTCAACTACGAGCCCTCCCAAGATTTCTCTCAGAAGACATCGGATGTAGACTCGAATAAACGTCACGAAGGTATTGGAGAGCCTGGCCGTGTAGAATTGACGGAGGAAGAAGTCATTACTCTTATCCAACAATTCGGATTTGAATTTGTAAAGAACGATCCTGGGCAGACCTTGTGCGGCTACATCCAGGACCCGGACAGCATGTTGCAAAATCTATATAGACCCGTGCACTGGGTTGCAAGGAAGGTCCCAGAGTCTTTATGAAGCAATCCTTTTTTGCATGTTTATACATACCTATTTATATATCCTTACTCCACCATTTTGCTCTTAAACCCGTCACGTACAATGTGAATAAACGCACATTGCGCCATCGCACAAGCATTGAGAAGCGGGGGAATGTGAGGGAGAAAATGTTTCGCTTTTTTCTTTTTTTTTTGTTTATTAAGCAGTAAGCAACGCTGTGTTTAGATCGAGTGTCTTGACAAAGTATATAAGCTGTATATTATATGGAGTAGTTAGCATCGATGCTTTTCCTTTTCATAAACTATCTCGTTCCTCATATATCATAAATGTGGTTCCACACCTACCCGCTGTGCAGTGCATCTCCCACTCAATTTCATGCTTGGGGCATTCGTATATACCAATTTGGTATGTTTTAGCATACATCGTGTTGTAGGCAGTTCTGGAAATTACATACTCCGCTCTCCGCTCTCTTTACCCCTAGGAACCCTTCAGCAGAACCCGCATTCCTTCACACCCATGATACATCCATCCTAGGTATTGTACATGAATTTTCCTAGTTACCTTTACTAAAACATAATGCTGGCAGGCTGTAATGAATGTGAAACACTCCTGGGCAAGCTGATTGATAACCTGCCTCAAATACTGTACATGCAGGCCAATATCAAATTGGCGCCATGCAAGCTTTTGTTTCAACAAACAACGAAACAAGGGTCAAAGGAAAAAAAAAAAAGAAAAAAAGAACACGCATAATGAATCAGGTCCCTTAGGTATATGAAAAAAAAATTCAGCTTTAACAAAAGGGTGATGCACTTTGGCCTTTAGAGGGAGCACAAAGGCTCTCCAGGCCACGGCCGCTTTGGGTATAGTCGAAGAAGATAGCAGCTCCTTTGGAAACGGTCTCTGTACGGAAAAAGCGAAAATGAGAAGTGAATGGTCGCTGGCCTCGTCGGGTTGCTGGTAGGTTTTGAAAGCTGAAGGAATCGATTAAGCCACAGGCAGAAATAGGGAGCTGCTGGCCAAAATGAGTTACCAGTGGGCAGAGAGCGTGGGCGACGTTTTGAGCCAAAAGAGAAAGAACACTGCCCGCTTCATCGTGCACTTGGCTGTAAATATGTAATACCAAAAATGTCTGAAAAAGAGAAAATTCCCGCGTTCTAGTCCCAAGGAATAGCGCCCTCCTAGGGCTAATAGGCCAGACCAGGCTTCGATATGAAGTTTTCCCAGCGCCATAAATTGGGTCCAAGTTACGCATTATGATAAAATAGAAGCGTAGGGCAAGTATTGTCCCGACCAATTTATATCTTCTGAGATCCACCAGCTAGGAATAGCAAAAAAAATATCAAACCGCTAGTAAATGTTGTTGGTTCAACTGCTGTTAAGTCTCAGTCGGCTTGAGAAAAATATTGTCCAGAACCAAACTAGAGTAAGTAACCTAACGTCCTCTATACTACGTCCGTTTTGAGGGTTGACAAATTTCGACGAAAAAAACCTAAAGAATAAAGGGAAAACAGAAACAGACAACAAAGAAGGTGATATGAACAGGTCGTTGGAATCCACAGACGCACCAAGCTCAGGCGCAGCAATCCTTTCGGATAATCGCAAGAGTGGACCTTTAAAGTTTTCATTCGTACAAATATCCCTCAAAACCAAATTCAACATGTTATCATCGGAAACATGTGCAGATAGCATTGAATCATGATGGTTAAAGAGAAGTCATTTTTGAAAATGTAAAGATGAACTTGTTGAAGTTGTGCAACAGCCTATTGATCTTCAGGGGATGGATTGCGCAAATGCGTAGGAAGCGGGTTTCAGGAACAAAGAGTGGCACGTGACCATTCCCCGTGCGACAGAATGGAGAGGGAGCGATGGATTCTTGTTGAACACCTGGGCAGGCTTGCTCAAAAGCCCATTGATCGGTTTGGTAGCAATGACAGGCTGTGGGCTGCATGAAGTTGCATCATGTTCAGCCTCAGCATGATCGCATGGACGAATGAGAGCCGTGTCTAAAAAACGAGCGCAAAAACCGCCCGTATGGCAGTCAGGGATTTTAGGGAAGGGTGGGGCAATTAACGGAGCCTCCCCCAGCGATCTCAAAAAATACGAATTTGGGTATATCCTGTGCAGGATATTTTGTTGCTGATCCAACAGCTGGCTGGTGTCTGATCAAATTCTTCCTGCTCCCTAAGCGCGCAACACCCACGAGAGAGTGATCAAACAAAGTTCCAATTGGGAGAACTTTCAGCTAGGGTGCGGACACCACAAAATATATACTCCATACGAAGTACTCCGTACTCCGTACAGATACGCGAGATGTCTCTGGAGAACGCAGATTATTTCCGTTTGAGCCTCGGATTAAATAAGCGCCCCCAATCTGACGTCTTGGCAAGGCATACACACCCCCGTATATTTACATTACGGATACGGATTCCCTACTTCCACGAGAGCATTGAAGTAGGGAGTTATAGGCGTAGGTCTGATGGGATAAATATTCAAATGTATGGGGAGGTGAAGTGATGATTCCAACAGAGGCGTCGGGCGGCTGGGAAGTTCTCTGTTTCCATCGAATGTTGGGGAGATGCATCAAGCGCCCAATATCACATAAATAAGGTATTTACTCCGTACAAAGTAAACCAAACCATCAACTCCGTACATCAATTCCATGACTCGGTTACTATGTAGTAATCAGTACTCCGTACATACGGTAGGTATCGTCGATGGTGAGATTACCCAAGGACCTTGTCAGCATTGTAAAAATAGCATCTGGTTCTATTTTTGACAGTAAAAGGACGGAGTGGCTCAAGCCCAAGCAGGGAAGAACTGGTGCCCCTGGGCTACGAAGAACAGAATGGGTGTGGCTAGGCATAGAGATGAGAGCAAAGAAACGGGCGTCCCCAGTTTTTATCTTTATTATTGAAACTAAAATCGATTAGGAACTTGTACTCCGTACTTCTGGTGAGGGGAAACGGTGCCTGGGTACAGGTACGCATCCAAGTGTACAACAAAAAAGGCTGGTCCATTGGCACATATCAAAGCATCAGCGCGGCTCAGGCTTTGCCTCATTCTCTCCGGACCTTGCAAGCTTGCAAGTCCTTACACCATTATTATTATTCTGGTCAACAATAAAACCTACATGCCCAATGCTGACAGCCCATGGAGAGGATTTTTCCCGTGTTTTTGCATCTCCTCGTTTTACATAATCCACCTTGCTGGTCGGTAATTTTCAGAAAATAACAATCAGACCAGAACTGGCAAGACGGCCGGGCGCTCTTCGCTTCGAGTTTCTGCTAGTCCATCGCAGCGTCATTGTCGCTCCTTTTTTTTTTTTTTTTTTTTTTTTTTTTTTTTTTTTTTTTTTTTTTTTTTTTTTTTTTTTTTTTTTTTTTTGCTCCTCTGCTCAGATAAATATTTTCTCTTTCTTGCCCAAAGTCCAGTTACAACAGCATTCCAAACAGCAGAAACCCTCTCTCATCATTGCCAAACCCTATCACGATTTGTTGGCACCTCCCTCTCGAGGAACAAAGTCCCATCATCATAACAACCCCAGATATATACCCGCCAATCACACCGAAAACAGCATTTGGTGCCAGGATCCTCGTGGAATTGAGAGAACTGGCAACCCGAGGGAGCAAAAAACCCAGAAGATAATATCGGCCTCTTCGCACAAGATTTGTTCCCCAAAACGAGCAATATCGCATCTCCGTCCAATGACCCGATTGCGGCGGTATTTCTAAAGGCAACAGGGCAGAGACAAAAACCAGCGGGCTTGCACAGAGCTCAGTTGTCCCATGTAGGTTTATTTCCAGTCTGCGCAGTACGGCTTATTTTCATTTATTTATTTTACTTTTTTAAGATTTTGCTCAGCCGTCCATTTGCTGCCCAGACCCGTCAGTATAAACTACCGATTTCGACATCGTAATAACGATACGTAATACAGCACCATACCTCAAAGTTAACCCCCGACCTTTGCTGGTGTTGGGCGTCTTTCGGGCAGGTCATTACGCAGTAATACACCAATACCACCAATACCCAGCCTCGCTGGCTCCTCCACATCCCTCATTTGGGCTTCGTCGTCTCCCCCCTTCGCCCTCTCCCCCACTCCTCTGCTCGACCACCTCCCTTCGTTTGCCTAATATAACCTACGGGTGCCTGTCTGTCATTTCCATTCCCCTATTTTTATGGATCTGATGAGCTCCCGATTCAAATCTTTTGGTTTTGGATCAAAGCGCAAGACTGCCACCCCGCCAAATCCAACTCCTGCCAACGGTGCAACTCCCTCCCCTCCACCCGGTGCAAACTCCTCGACCGTCAGCCTTCCGATGAACAATCCCAACCAACTAGGCCGGCCACCGAGCTATACCTACAACGCTGGTGGTGCTGGACGGCCTACAAGCCCAATGCCCCCAGGGCAACCACTGGCACATCCTCCCCCTCCTATTAATACTGGGGTTCCTTATCCCCAGACTGGTGCTCCCCAAATGACTGGCCCTCCTCAACCGCCAGGATATGGAGGCTATCCTCCCCATGCTCCTCATGGCATACAGCAACAGCAACAGCCAATTTCTACATATGGACGCACGCATACTGGCGGCGAACTTGACGCAACGGGCCGAAGCAAGGCTCAGCTTATTGTAGGAATAGACTTTGGCACCACCTTTTCGGGTGTCGCGTTCGCGTTTGTTACCAATACAGAAGCACGAGAAGACATAATCACGGAATGGCCTGGTGCTGGAGCTCACGCAAAACAAAAAGTATGTCTGCCTGCAATAACCTTTTTATCCGATTCCTTACCAGCAATCATCATAAATCTGTGACCTAAGGTGACTGACATGAAGTTTCATTCTTATATCTAGATTCCAACTGTCCTTTACTACGATCAGTATCAAAAAGTGGTTGGATGGGGCCCTGATATCGCTGATGCGCTTGCTCCGACCGGTTATCCAAAGCAAGGTGTTCAGAAGGTGGAGTGGTTCAAATTACAATTAATGCTTTCTGGAAATACCTATATCGACCCAATTAATCTACCCCCACTCCCCCCCGGAAAGTCAGAAATCGATGTTGCAGCAGATTACCTCTTCAAGTTGCGTGGTGCAATGCGAAACCAATTACAAAAGACTTTGGGGGAAGTCTTTAATCGGGAGGAACGGAATATTCGGTATTTCTTGACCGTTCCTGCTATCTGGAATGATGCTGGCAAAGCTGCGACGCGTGCTGCCGCAATCCAGGCGGGCTTTTTGCGGGATGAGAATGACAACCGTCTCACTTTAATCACGGAGCCGGAAGCAGCCGCTATGTTTTGCGCCAAAGCTGGCTTACTCAGCCTCAAAATTCATGATGCAATTTTGATCGTTGACTGCGGCGGTGGAACAGTCGACTTAATCGCATATGAAGTAGAGGAAGAAACTCCCTTCACAGTGGCTGAATGCACTGCAGGCTCCGGAGATTCTTGCGGATCAACGGCTCTTAACCGCAACTTTAGCAATATCCTTCGGGCAAAAATTAGAAAAATGAAACTTCCTGATGGTTCAAGAACCGCAGGAAGAGTTTATGCCAAGTGTATTATGGATTTTGAAAACCGAATCAAGGCTGATTTCCGAAATAACGGTCAGAAATGGGCCGTGGATGTTGGTATTGAAGCCGATTTCCCCGAGGCCGGCATTGAAGAAGGATATATGACTTTTACGAATGAAGAAATCCTCCAGTGTTTCGAGCCCGTTGTTAACAGGATTCTCGAACTCGTGCGTAATCAGATTATCGCTATTCAGGCGCAAAACCGGGCTCTCCAGGTAAGCTAATGCATCGTAGACACCTACCATTATATTGTTCTAGGCTCTAATTTATTTCACAGAACGTTCTCGTCGTTGGCGGTTTTGGGGCTTCTGAATATCTATTCCAACAGATAAAACTCCATGTTCCCCCTCAATTCCAATCCAAAGTCGTCCGTCCAATGGATTCGGTTTCTGCAATTGTCAAGGGTGCTGTCACAGCTGGAATTACGGAGCGTGTGGTCACCTCTCGTGTTGCTCGTCGTCACTATTTGATGGCTACTCTACAGCCGTTCAAGGAAGGCCACCATCCAGAGCAGTACCGTGTTCCTAGCCTTGACGGCAAAGATCGGTGCAAATATACTCGGCAAATTTTCGTCCAGAAAGGGGAGCGCGTCAAAATTGGAGAACCCGTCAAAGTTAGCTTCTTCCGGCAGGTTGCCCCAGGTGCAACATTGATGTACGAGGATATTCTGTACGCTTGCGATGAAGACGTCTGTCCGGAATATACTAAGGATCCACGTATGTACAACCTCTCAAACCCCTAAACAAAAAAAAAAAAATTTGCAATTAAATGCTGTGCCACTTTTCGATGTATCTTGCTAACATTGCCCTTTCAAATAGGAATCAAAGAGGTTGTTACTCTTACGTCCGACCTGTCTAGAAAGAACCTTGAGAAAGATTTTGAGCGGATGGACACCCCACAAGGCACATTTTACCGTGTCTATTTCGACATTTATCTGACGCTTGACGGCAGCGAGTTCAACGCCGAACTTGTCTGCCAAGGTGAGGTCATGGGACGTTGTTCAGCAAGGTTCAGATAGGTTACCATTACTACTCCGGAGTACAGTTGGTTGCAGCCTGATTCCTAAAAATTTGCCTGCTGACAATGAGAGTCCGCAAAATACAAAACAAAACCAAACAAGAGTGAAGAACACCTTATGATGTGACGATGAATATTTCCTTTTACGCACCCAAACTCTTGGCCTTATTTTACGGTAGCCAGCTCTGCTGGTTCACACTCCCCACCGGGCTATTTTTTCTG
Organism: Emergomyces pasteurianus Ep9510; assembly: GCA_001883825.1. Classification (NCBI taxonomy): domain Eukaryota; kingdom Fungi; phylum Ascomycota; class Eurotiomycetes; order Onygenales; family Ajellomycetaceae; genus Emergomyces; species Emergomyces pasteurianus. The sequence continues at coordinate 22,200 of LGRN01000270.1, forward strand.
GCCTTGCACAAATTTTGACAGGTGGTAGCCAGGCCCTCCTTCGAGAACATATACTCTCTTCATATATCTACAAAATTTTCTCCATGCATCCTATCTTCAGCCCTTGATAATTCTATTTTTTTATACTTCTCCCCTTCTGAGGTACCAAACTCTCCTGGTTATCATTGTACTTCCTTGTTTGTTATATTCCCCTTTGTGTCATTTCGTGTTTTGCCCCGTCTTTTCTCTCTTCGTGAAGGCGGTACTTACTTGTTCTTTGACCGATGATCTAGTAATTGTGTTTGAAACGAAAGTTTTTCTACCAATCCCGATGTTAGTATGTTTCGCTTTTGTTTTGGTTTATGGTTTCTGACAGTTTCGCAGTTTTTAGTATCCTCTTGTCTTCTCCGAACTATACTTTTTTTTGGCTTGTTTTTTCTTGTTCATTTGACCCTTTTCTATATACCTTGCTTCTCATAGGATAACAAATAGACACGATTCAATTGCAATACTTCCTCCTCCACTCTACCCTCGCTTTCGTTTCCTGCAAAACTGGACAGTATAATCGCAGGGTCGCCTGATATAGGACATTCTTATGCCCATCGCTGCAGACGTGCATTGGTTTTTTTCGCCCCTAACCGGTCTTGTCGACACGTCGCTCGCTCCATGTGTATGTACAGCTTTCCTGATCAGACCTGCCACACTCTGAGAGAGTATGCATACTTTTACATCAAAAAAGAGATATGCGAAGCTCCCCCAATCATTCTCTTGCCAGTGAGATTTGTTTGTTTCCCCTCATATATCTGGTCAGTTTTACACCTTTGCATCATACGACAGCTATCTCGTGGCGTGACGCTTAATCTTATATATACTTAAGAACAACTACCAATTTTTTTATCACCCTTGGAATATCTGATTGTGGTTTGGTTGCATAAATCATCAAGACTATGCGGTGCCACAGAGATATTTGAACGCCGGTACAGCCAGCTCCTCAGTGGCTCGATTAAAAATTTCCTGGCTATGGTATCTTGCCCTACCCCCCCCATCTTCACCTTCAAGAATGGATGCCCGGCATTGGTTTCTCTCGTAACGAAAACCCCCAAAATCTTGTTCAAGGACTCGTAGTGAACACAACAGTTGAGCATCTTCTTCTAATGGGGAACATTGGTGGAGGGGCGAACCACCAAAATACACACACTTTCACCAGGACGGGAATCTTCTCAGGGTGTCTGTGAAGTTTGTTGAGTGCCCTAGTAGGAGGATCAGTGGGCTCCGTTGTTTTTACGTGCCGGTTCTGGAGAAGGGCAGTTGCGGATCCCCTTCGGTTGGTAGAAAGATAAAGCAACGTGCACAATCGAGTTGGCTAGAGCTATACATATACCGTATCAGAAGTAACATGCCTCTACATAATGGAGATATCTTTCCATTTGCCTGTTCTTGTAACCCATGGGGGGTTACTCTTGAGGACGCAGCGGACCAGTTCGATATCATCACCCTCTCTCCCTGACACCTGACAGAGATCTCGTAAAGCAGTCCCCCGAAACAAGAGCCAAGAACGCACCCCACAATCAGTTGGTGATTGCGAGAAAGATCGTCAAAAGATCTAGTGATGGTGATCTCAGTGGCGAGAAACGGCGGAAGGGCAAGTAGTGTTCTGTAAAATGGTAGCCGAATGCTAGAAATTATTTTTGTAAATAACTTAGAGCGATTTAGGTGGGGCGGAAGGTGGATCAATCAGGTACAATATTTTCAAGTCGAAGCTGTGCAGTAAAATTTATTGCCAAGACCGTGTGTTATTAGAGATCTAAAAAGGTGTGGGGTGGGGGTTCGACGAGAACAACATAGGCATCCATCAGTTGCCCTTTATCCACATGTATCGGGCCATGTCATGGTGACAATCTTCTTCGTGATTTCGGGTTATGTGCTGTCCTATAAATCGCTGAAGCTGTTTGTCCGCACCGAGGCAGTCAATCTAAACCCAATTGGAGAGGCCTTTGCCCCAAAATATATAACTTAATCTATTTTTAGAGAAGTTACATCATCCTTCTGCCTTTACGGAGTATTTATCATGATCATAAATTGAGGATCATGGCGACTTCACAGTGAAAAATAGTTTTGATTGTTCCGTCAATTTTTCCATACCTTTTATTGAATATACCAACACACCACACCTAAGACAATGCAAGCTTTGCACAGAGACAGCTACATACCAGGAAGCCACCAAGGCGTGATTTTAAGGCGTGGATCACAATGCAGGTGTCAAAGACACTGGACGGCCTGACAATATGAGCGTTGAAAACATGTGAACGGTCAAAGCTCTCGACACCAGTTCTTGATTAGTGCCAAAGCTTTTAGTACCAAGCTTCCATATCCACCTCGTTTCAACCACCTATTTTACGTAAATCTCGAATCTTAGGTAGCCACGTGCATTGTTGAACCAATATCCATATTGATTGAAGATCTAGCTAGAATACGGTGCAACTACTATATGTGAGGCAGCGTCGGAGTCACGTGCCGTAAAGGAGGCTGGGAGCCCTGGTTAGGTTTATCCGACATGCATCGATATAGATCTCTTGTTTACAATTGCATATCCCCTGTCCTCTTTGTTCTCTTTGCTTTCTGCGTTTGATTTCTTCATCTCCTTGGGGTACCATTAGCACACGGTAGTTACAGAACAGCTATTGATAGATGCCATTGTATGGTACTAATTTATGCATCTTGAGCAAGCGGAGAACCGGAGAACAATGAGATGCAAGGTACAGCTCGCGGTACCAGGAATGGCTCCGGATTTATTCTCAAAAACTGCCACTGCTGTGCTGAAAAAGCAGCTGGCGTGGATTTCCTGAAATGGGTCCGTTCTGTGGGTCACGTTTGCTGCCAGCACATTTATTGCTTTTTTAGATAATACCTCGCGCCTGAGCCCTCACACCATTTCTAGAGAAGTTTGATGCTCCCCGAGATTCCGTTGAAGTCAAATAAACTGCAACTCCGTATCATAGGAGTCTCATCGTCCCCATTTAGTTGTTACTAAATTAGCTTCCAGCGGATTATGTAGGAACTTCATCAGTACATCACGTGCCTATCGCTTCGTGGGAATGTTTTGCAGCCCACTATTCAAACCATGTGATAATTAGCATGTGTTATGGTTTTTCGGTGTCATAGAAACGAAGATCCTTGCGCCTGAGCGGCCAGTCAGCACTACCAGAACATACGGACCAACAAATGGTCGAGAGCCCAACGGCAGATGTGCGCAAATAATATGTGTAATGCCTTGTGTACAGACTGACTCCTCCTGACAAGGCGAAATTTCTTCTTAACTCAGCATCGGTGGCTTCTCGGTCGAACCCGAGGCAAAAATAATTGATGCTGAATGGGCCAACAATATGGCACGTGATATTATGCCGCTTTCAAGGCGTTTGGGCGTTCTGTATAGATTGGTTTTTTGCCAAGGAACGTAGCGCTAGTTCAAAAGAGGACCAGGGCTCTCTATAACGGACTAGCGCCATACGTTCGGGTCCTAATTACGGAGTACGGAGTACACGAACCTGTTTGGCACGTCTCATTCCGGACTAGGTTGGACTAACAAGGATAGGCATATTGAGTGGACAGTCCACCGCTCCAGGCAAGCATTGATAATTTTTAGTCACACGCATTGTCGTACTAAAAAGTAATATGTTGATATAACGTACGGAGTACGGAGTACATACACGACCACCCAACTGTTTCGCTGCTTGGCTTCCAGGGACCAACGATTGGCCGTCAGCAGCAATAATTTCCGGATAAGCGCCTGAAATGCAATCTGGGATCATGCGCAAAAGTTAATTATAAGAACCTCTGCCCCCTTCTGACCTCGATGTATGCAGCACAATCGAATCCCTAGAACTTGTTCCTTCATTTCTGTGCTAGCCATATTTCATAGCTCGCTACCTTTTTCATAAACTTCCCCAACCAACATCCACACTCGTTGACGAAGCTCCGGATCGTCACAGTAGCGTTCATTGTCTATAATGGAGACTTCCAAGTTCGGTTTGACGGTGGCCATGGCGACGGCAAATGCAGCGTATATGTACGGGTAGGGATAACTTAACACGGCTGCGGCGTAGCACAGGAAATCCAGAGCTAGGAATGGGGAAGAGAAAAACGGAACTTGTGGCCAGGTGCTGTTCTAATTTTGGTAGGCAACAATCTCCCGCGAAGCTAGCGGCCAGAGCAAGCTTTGTCAATGTAGCTTCCGCACTCTCCTCAGCTGTTCAAAAGGTGATATTGAAAACAATTAGCTAACTCTCTCAATGCAACAGTCCGGGTCCCCTCTTCCCCCATGTTCAGTTCATGCAACTGGTCCCCTGAGATATGGTCCGGTTGCACCGCACATCGAGCGTGGTAAGAATAGAGATCATCTTACCATTTCTCAACAAGATGAATTTTGTTGTCCAGCTTTGTATGCTTGGAAACGGTAGCCTGAAGCAAGATAAACGCCAGGATCATCTGATCCTGGGAGGTATAGATTGTCGTACACTGCTACCATAATCCTAGCCATTCAGGGTAATGAAGTCATGCCGCCCCTGGTATGCCACTAGACGAGTACCAGTTTCCTCTGGTCTGGCCAAAGTATAAATGCTCACGTCTTTCTTCGATCCGGCTCCTTAAAAACACCCCCCATGCCATATTCGCTCTCGTTGTCCTGTGTGTGCACACCTCATTGAACAATCTCAGACGTCCTCAGAAGTCCTCTACGCAAAATGAGCGCTCTGGTTGCCTTCCCTCCCACTCCTTTTTGCCTCGACGATGTTTTGCAGATGCGAGACTTTCATAGGAGCAGTACCTTCTATGAAACCCACGTCTCATGCTGTGTAGATAATTGACACCCTGCAGGTACAACAAACTTCTCGACGACTCAGCCCAACCCCCTGTTGCTGATGAGCATATTACGCACCTCGCTGAGATTTTCGTCCACCACAATGCCCACGACGTTCTTGGAATCCACTTGATACACGGTCATTTCAATATTCCTGAGGGCACGGTCATGCTTGGAACCAACTTCGAGAACCCCTCGCTACGCTGGGGCAAAGGTCACCGACATTGACAGGATCGATCCCACCAGCGTCCATGGACATATCTTTGCCCTCACCAAGGACGGGCTGTGTGCATATGAGTTGCAGGACGGACCTCTTCCGAATCTATCACATGTTGGGCCACGTTTCCTTAATGATTTCACCGACTACATTGTCAAGAACAACCTCGCTGGCCTCATAGGCCTTCAAGTCCTTGGGTGGGGTGCCAGATCCATGTCGGAGCTCATTCTCGATCAGGGAACTGTAATGCTGGACTCATCATGTGTCAAGAACACTGAACCGACGCGCATCACAGGTTGGAGGTTCGAGTCAGTCAATGGTAACCCACGTGTTTGCTCGGCAAACGAAACGCGTGCGCAGATGACCTCCGGCTGCCACAAGATTTTCAATGCTGGGAAGCCTCTTCCCAAACTAGACAATGTCGAAGACTTGAAGGCCGCTCTCACTGGATGCGGTGTTCTGTGATCCGTTAGAGGAGTGAATGGGCCATAGAATTAGCTAGCTCTTGTCGGTTGTTTGTATCCCATGCATCATATTGAATCCATTGTCTAGTCTATAAGTTTGACATAATCATCCAATTCTGTAAACCTTGTAGCTGGATTGATCAACAGTCCATCTAAGTTTCGCATATTGTATTTCCCACTTTCATCATCCTGAATAGGTATCGGCTCAGACATATTCGCAAGACGAGGTGTAAAACCACAAGAAAGCAACAATCCTACAACCCGTGCTGACTTAATGATTCTAATTGTTTCATCACTCAATTCTCCAGCTTCTTCTCTGAATGTGCTCCAGAAAATATTCTCTAAAAGAATGTAATCGTTGTATCTGATCCAACCATTCTTAAGATGAACTTTGCATATAAGTCTCTGGTGAGAGTGAAGATTAAGACCAAATGGTGCAATCTCCGCCTCCGCTCAATCAATCACACCAACCAGATTGCAAGACGCTTCATTCACCATAATATTGCAGACACCAAAGTCCTTGTGCAAAAGCACCATTGGAAGAGACAAAATGGCTTGCAGTGAGCTGAGAGACTTCCGGATGAAAGGGTGAAAGCGATCAGGAAGTGAGTGAAGTAATAACTGCAGTTCTCTCTCATACTGATGAAGAAGCCGTTCCCGAGAGATTTCGTCGACATTCTGCGGGGCCTTCCATGACATAGCAAAGAACCTGGCAGTGTGTCAGTAGCAACTTGATGTACAGTAATCTAGGTTCTTCTCATACCTAGCAATGTCTGTTACAAGACTTTTCCGCCAGGATGAAAACGTAGGCGAGTTTTCGGGTACATGACGGTTATGTGTAAGAAGAAAATCCAAGTAACTAATGACTCCTATTCGAGCCATGATGTAGATATATAGAGGTTCTTTCCCATCAATATCTTTGCCAATCAGGCCCTTAAACATGACCTGAGGAGCGAAGTGGCCATATACAGTTCGGGCGAGATTCACAGTCTCCATCTTCAGCATAAGCGATTTGAGGCGAAACTGAAACAACAAATTCGGTCTTAGGTCCAGCATAGACGGTGTAGCTGCACACACCTTGCACAGCCACTGGAATGACATCGCCTCCAAGATGCTCCTTTGCATAACTGTCACAGACTGTGCGAGTTGTCGAGGTCTTCTTGAAGAATTCATCGATCTCACGCTCAACAGAATACTCCATCTCACCGGCAGCCATATTAGATATGGATTACAGGGCTAGGTAGTTGATAGATGAAGGCTTGTGTGCTGGGGGGACGGCGAAAAGTCGAAATCAATTAATGCTACGGTAATACAACACATGCAACATGGAGTTGGGGCGTGGTCAATAGAGAGAGTGCAACGCCAAGTGCGTAACTACAGCAACCAAATTTGGCCTGTTTAGTTAAAATGTAGTGACAGTGAACCACTCACTAATCAATGATTCATAAGGGTGGAAGGAGTTAGGTCATTCTCAAGGAATGAAAGCCGCATACTAATAGGATTCGTATGTTCAAAGCTGGCACAATTACCTGCCCTCAACATGCGCTCCGCCTAAGAGCGCTAATTATATTACTAATTATAGCGTCATCCAGTGTGCGCCCAGTGCCCGTCGCCCGTCATCAAGTCGCCCGTGATAATGACCGGTCTGAAATGACGGCCGACATTGGACACAGTACATTCATTTTTGAGTACCGTTCATTGTAAGAAAAATCGCCAGCAGCAAGAACTTTCATGGATGAAAAGGCTTCCTGTCCGAATATTCATTCTGCAAAATGATGAAATTTTGTTGTGATTTTAGGGTACTCTTTGCCATTGTTTACATACTTATCTCTCTGTATGATACGGCTTTTGTACTTTAGGGTGTCTGAACCTGAGTTCCTTAAGTGCAATATCTTTAAAAGGTGTTTTGCCGCGCAAGAGGCGAGGAGAGGTTTCTGAAGACCATCAATGTGTGTTAGCTAGTTTTATTGTAGTACTGGGTTTTAGAAATTCAGATTGTTATATCAGACAACTTGAAATGTAGCACATCTTTAAAAACTTTAGATTAAGACTGGTCAGCAGGTTCTGTGATGAGTCTCAGCTTAACTGTTTGATAGTTTTGAGTTTAAACAATAGATTGAGCAGGTCGCGCTGCTCTTTAAAGTACACTGACTTGTCATCTAAGTCTACTGTCCTCTGATGATGAACGAATCTTTTAAGAGTGGCGCCATGGTTAAGTGCAGCACGCCAGAGGTTCACAGCATTTAAAGACCCTGAAGTAGAGACAAATAATTCCTCCAAGCCGTTGAAAGCATGTAGGAAAGTCAGAAGCTGCTCGCCTTCACTAAAATGATCCTCGCAACTCACGGTATACTGCACCTCAAGCGTTTTGAGATGAATCTGCGAGTTCAAGCGTTGTATGTGTGCTAGAAATCTCTCTCAGTCTGAACAAAGTCATAGCCTTAATGATTGGAGGTGAACGAATTCAAACGCATATGTCATTGCTCTCTGGAAAGGCTGAAAAGGAATGTTAGAGAGCAAAAGTACCCTTAATGAGGAGAAAATGCATACTTTGTTCTTGCGTGACATTTCGAGTGCTTCCTCTGTAAAATAGTTTTCGAGTTTGTCAGGGTCATAATCTATGGCTTGCCAGTCCAGGAAATCTAACTTCAATTACTGTAGCTGGTCGCATACTCCATTGAATGTGTCTCGGAGAGATTCAAAGTATGACCAGTTGAGCTCAATCAGAGATAGGTGCTTCAGGTTTTGAAATGAAGACAAGTCTGAAGAGTCAAGAAAGTCATGTGTGTAGCAGCTGCCATCTGTTACCAGCTGTATAGACTCGATCTTGTTCTGCTTGACTTAAAGCTGCTCATTATAGAAACTCAGGAGTTGCTCGAATATGCAGGTTCCTAACTCTCAACTTTCACGCAAGTCAGCTGAATATCAGGCTCTAAAGATTGTTATAATGTATTTGAAATTGCGGAGTTGCTCATCCTCAAGCTTTTCAAGAAAGCGGATGATTGTCTGTTCCAGCTTCCTCATTAGAATATCACCATTCTCATTCTGAAATTCACTGAAGTAATAGTCGTTGAGGTCACAGTTTCAAGAGCAACAATTATGAGTGAGATTATGAAAGAAGAAGATAATTTGAAAATCCTGAGTAAAGCGAAGAATATTCTCTGAATGACAACAAGTAATGTTCAGAAGCTTAGAGTCCACGCTCTCTTCTAACGAAACTTCGCTCTCAGCCTTTATAGCAACAGATCTATATAGAACTGGCGTGGCGAGCTTGTTAAACAGCTTGAAGACCTTGCATAGACGTTTTAGATCACTCCTTGAAACCTGCTCGCAAAGTCTCTTATTAATTTCCTGTGGCATTTTGCAGGAGATAGCGGGGTATACCTGAGAGAGGATTTTAATAAGAAGCTCAACAGGGAGCAAAGTCAACAGCATATTAGTGTTCTTTCTTTAATTTTATTGTGATAGACAATGATTGAAATAAAGCTCTAAACGGCGTGCGCAAGGCATATTTTTCACTCATCCCTGCTTGCTGATAAAGTAAACGTAAAAATCACAATAGTTCTGCCTACTCATCACAATACAATCCACGTGTCTAAACTTCATTGACCGGAGAAAATGCCAGATACTATGTCAGTGCAGTGTTATCGATTCGCTGACGGCCATGCACGGATCTTGCAAAGCTCAAGACAAGCGCCGCAGCAAAACAACTGATCATCTGAAATAACATGTGACAGAAGTACACTTTTCAAAAGTGCAATAAAGGCAGGCCCACCATATTTCTAGACAACACTCACTCGTAGCTATAAATTGAGATCATGATTAAAAGGTTGGGCCAGCTTGGCTTTGATACACAACGTGAATGTGGGAATGAATAGAGGCGCCGAGCAAGGAAAGATTAATTAATTCTTTATCACGACGGAACTACGGAGTATAAGCGTCAAAAAGATATTGAAACCAGCTATTCCCATTTAGGATTAATGTATGCCATCCAACCCGTGTCTAGTCGTCTCTACAAGCTTAGTGATAAAGCCACAACTCAGTCAATCCCCTTGAACGAACAAACATAGGAAACTCAGATCCTGCTGCTACTGATGCCCTTGCAAATCAGCCCTGATTTGAAAAAGCAACATTCAAGATGTGGGCGCCTGTACAACTTTCATGCTTTCACAATTTAGAGGACTTGCCTGGGCCACTCCCTACTAAAGCAGATATCAAATAATTACTAGTTGCACTATCTTCTGGTGATGTGCTATTGACATAATGCTATGTTAAATACAGAAGCAATTAAAGGAAACTTTCTCAAATATCATTCCCACGCTATTCTCCTCTTACATCGCCATAAAGACGCCGATAGTGGGTAACGATGTACAGCTCCGCTTCGTGCTACCGGATTATCTCGGTACACCACGACTAGATGACCAGAAAGTAAACACACCAAATTTGTGGTATTGATAACCAATAGAGCGTGTTTAAGTACACGAATACCTTAACAGAACGAGGGACTGTAGCAGTAATATAGGAGGGGTAATGAATGTGAGATATATCAACACGAGAGTAAAATATCCTTCACCTATTTGATTTCAGATGCCATTAACCGCTCTCTGGCAGCGGCAAACAAAGCACTACTATTATGATTAAGAAATCCATCCAGCAGGAACGCTCGGAAAACTGACTGAAGGCTATCCAGATCAAGATAACCGCTGAGATAGGCATACTCTATCATATACGTTGTACAGCCTAGATAATGCATGTCTAGGACAGACCTATAATCCTTTCTACAAGCTTGTCTCACGAAATTAAGAAGAGAAGCCTTAACAAAGCAAGTTGCGGAGAGGACACGAACACAGCTATATTCCGCGGCAAATGCACCCTTTCTGTGTCTCATTTGTCATCTGAAAAGACTGAGATCTGATGCTGAGATGATCTGGCCTTGCTCTTCAGCATTCTGTAGATCAGATATATTTAACAACACCTGGGACTGCGGGTATAAATATACATGAACAGTCTCGGTTTCAAGATAAAAGTGATTAGTGAGAGAAGGTCAAGATCGAAGTTTCACAATGATACACTCTAGATCTGTGCAAAGATATAGACCTGCATTCTAAAGAATCTTCTGAGCCCGCAGAAGCATCTCATCAGATACTGCAAACGAAGCGTTCTTGAAAGCATGTTGACTCTTGTTCATCAACAGCTGAGAGTGCTAGCATTTTTGAACATACATTGATCAAGGAAGAGATCCCGTAGACTGTAAGCAGATAGTTCCCCCAGAGAACATTGGCCACGCCAGCTGAGTCGAGAAGTTGAGAGACAGCGGCAACCAGAGGCTCGTCCAGAGGTAGATGGCAAATATTCTGCTCACCCATCGAGTGTTCTGAGGTTTGAGAGACAAGGAAGCGTTACAAAAGCGATTGCAAATAACAGTAAGGGGAAGCAAGTTTAAGGGTTGGGGTTTGGTGAAGGAGCAAATATCTAAAAATAGCTTCCAGCACTCTGGCTTTGTTCCTGCCCACAAATTAGTGTGCAAGTTCGGATGGATCTCAGCGTCTCAGAGATTTAATCTCTTAATATGATTAGCCATCAAGCTTTCCTTGTCGCCCTTCATTAAGGTGTAACAACACTGGAAACAGTTTTAACAAAGGCATGAAAGCTAACTACCACCGGGACATTTCGAATGAGCAGTAGCTACATCCGTTTCCGGTTCCGAGTCAAGACCGTAAGGAGAGCATGAGAGCCGACTAAAGGTTACGCGCCTGAGTGGATGTTACAGGTTTCTTAAGCCCTGGCTTGGAATTGGGCTAGGATGCAGTTGCATTAGATGTCGGCTACTGGGACAAAAGAGCTCAATCACCACCAGTAAACACTGGAGGAAGAGGGGCTGGAATCACACAGGAGAGCTAGCCTCGGCTGACATGAGATGCTTCAAGGACCAATCAAGCTGTTGCCGCCGAAGGCAACCATACTTCCAATTGCATTTTGACATTCATTTCAGCGCGTACGGGGTTTTGATCCGGCTCTCCTGATGCTTCCTTAGCTAGTATACAAAGGACCTGGTCTCTCAGGGAATCAGGTATATATGGATAGGACAGTCCTTCCGTTGCGCTCCCGGGTTTTTATGTTGTTCCTCACATCCATTACCCCTAAAAATTGAGACATATCACCTGGGTTGATACCTAAAACTCAAGTCTAGGCCTCAGAATCGACCATCATTCCAAGGTTTGCTGTATCTCAATGACTGTCAATCAATCAACGTTCAGAGAATTAAAAGAGTCAGCTCAAGCAGCGATCAACTGCCTCAAACTATTTCTCAAGTTCAGTGACACTAGAATCGTCATCATTGAAGAAACAGCTCTTTGAAAGCACATTTCTGATGACCAAACTACCATGATAAAATCCAATGTTAACGCTATTTTTCTTTAAGTTTCTCATATTGACCATACTTTCAGAACATTGATTTCATTATCACTCTCTCTGAAGCTCCTCAGATTGTGAAAACCAAGCTTCTCCAGACGCCCAATTCCCCTTTCACGGAGTTTTCTCAGTTCTTCGTCTACAAACACCTGAGTGGCAAGAACATCCAGATTGATTTTACCCCTGAATGGCAGGTAGGTATTTTCTTGCTGTCCATCTGGTTTCTCCACATCTAACCACCTGCTCGATGAACAATTCAGTCTGCATATGTGCCTGCAGCTGCTACAATGATCAGCTCAACCAATTCAACAAACCTTCCGTACATTACCCTCTTAGACCTGCTCGCTCTAAAGATAAACACCTGTGGTATGCGTCCGACTGCTGCAAAGAAGTCTCGCGATGCTCAAGATGCCCTGACAGCGGCAGAGATGCTCTTGAAGCACGGTCCGATTGTACTTACCCATGATCAGAAAGAGGCAGTGCGTGTTGACATCGAAGACGTTGATGCTTTGAGTGGTCGAGATTCAAACTGATGGACTAGCGTCCTGCAGCTGTGACAAGGAATATGCCTGCCAATTCACGAAACGCGAGGGAAGGTGGCCTGCGACGTGATAGCGTAACTGGTGTAGATATTCCGAATGAAGTTGGGAGATAGCATATCTGTTTTGTAACAATTATGAGAAGCAATATACGCATTCCCCAAAGCCATAATTAAAGCCCTCGATAATCTTCATCCCTGAGCGTTACGATTTAAACAAGGAGACTGAAAACAACAAGAAGTGTGTGTCATGGTGGTAAACATTGTCACAACTTTAATTTAACCGACGCGTGCCGCCTCGCCGCCTCGCTTTTCCAACTCGCCAATTTTCATTTCTTCCAAGACTCCTTTTCTGTCGTGTGGACCCATTCAGTTCGGCGTATATACTGCAATTTCACACGCCCCAACAGGAGTCGCACGGAGCGAAGAAGAAATACAAGGACGGACCGCGAGTGATATCGGCGTGGTAAACGAGGAGTCTGTCAACAGGCCAACAACGTGTATGTAGATGACATAGATAGTAGGCGCGAGCGGTTTGTGTATGTCTGCATCGTTGAGAAACGAGACAAGGTGCTGAATAACTATTGCATCCATAACTCTCACTCAATGAATACATGATTTCCACTTAAAGAAGAAGATGTGGTGAGTGTTTTTTAAATGATCTAAACATGCTTTGCGTTGCTAACTTACAGTTGAAGAAAGAAGGACTCATCGAGCAATATAGATCAAAAGTCTTTCTCATGAAAACTTCTTGATTAATAGAGAAAAAGAATCGCGATTCACAAAGCTGTGTCTTTAAAATGTCGTCACCTTCACCACTGATGATCTTGACAAGTATATGTGTCAGTACCCCACGTCGCAGGAAATGACTCCTTTCACCTGCCTGGATACGTCGATAGAATCAAGTCCTTGACAGGAGTATAAACGAGCCCTAGATTCATGATGATGTCGCAAGTCGAAAGACGTGACTTATGACAGAGAAGTATGGATGTTAGGGTGAGGTAGCAGCACGCAGGAGCTAGCAATATAATCACTCAATATTAAACGGTAGAATTATCATCTTTTCTCTTAGAGTTGCGAATCATGAACTTCAATTATTGATTTTGTATATACACTGTTACAGGATATGAATGCGGAAGTTTGATAAAACAATGCTTCTGTGTCAAAACTACATAACTATCATTGATGTCCTCCTTGCAGCCCGACAGGGGACGGGAGTATATACCTATTACCATGCCGATTTTGACAAATTAAGATGCAGCTTTGTGGATCCACTTGTAGTAGCACGGTGAGCTTTCATCAAAAATCCCAACGGGAAAAAAAAAAAAAAAAAAAAAAAAAAAAA
>LGRN01000271.1:0-35858 GCA_001883825.1 Emergomyces pasteurianus Ep9510
TTTTTTTTTTTTTTTTTTTTTTTCTCCAACAGTTCCTTAGCTTCGGAAGGCAATTGGGGGCGTTACATACTGTACGAGCTGGGCATTTTGAATTGAAAGCGGTCCTTCAAGAGAGTTTGTTAAATGCACGTCAATCCAGTTGCCGTGACCCATCGTGGCAGTGGATGTGGGATATTTGAAAATTGGAAATTAACTGCTTTGGCTGTCAAGCAAGAGGGTCTGGGTATAGTTACAAATGGACCGGTAGACTGATGCAAGGAGGACAGGACCGTCCCCATATCAAGCTGCTTCTTATAAACCTGACCTGCACCTTGATTTACCCATCAATAGAGCAGCTTGCACATTTACCCCAAAAATGCTCTGATTACGTTGGCTAACAACTGAGTTCAGCAAGCTCCGCGAGTAAACAGCTTCAGAGTTTCCGCGATAACCGGTGGAATGGTCATCCTGAGGTAAATTGAAATTGGGGAACACAGTTGAACCCAGAGCTTAAATAGATAGCTACCTATCCATCTGGCAATTGCTCATGATTGATCTCCCATGGATAATACTGCTCTTCCCGAAGACGTCGTTCGACTTTCGATTACTGCCCAAGGTTAGTTCAAAGCCAAAAGTCTATGGGTATTGAGGTCAAAGAGTGCGGTAGATGACCTCACTCAATATAAATACGTCACGGGGCTTCTACGGGAAGTTTCAGCGCGTTGTGAGTGAGTTTGCCGGAGCCAGCTTCTACCCTGTATGATCTGGGGAATTGTGGTTCTCATGGAGTTTCCTACTTGATACCTCAAAACAGGCTTTCTGGTCTACAAAACAGGACGCATTGCAATGGACAAGATGATGTTTCAAATTCAGCTTTCTGATTTGTAATGGTGTGTGTCCTTTGCCAGCTGTGGCTCCAAATGATATTTCAAGCAAGTGGACTTCTGTTTATCATAGATGTGAGTTCATCGCCGATCCCAAATCAGGTATTCTTTTTATTTCCTAGGAGGCGGTGCCTGACAGTCAATTTTTACAAGACTCCAGGATCATTTTCGATTCTATGCCTTCAATCATATTTTGAAGCACGAGTCAGGGGATGAACGTCGTTAAAATACGCTTAAAAATAGTTTGTTAGTGCTGGCTAAACTCATCACCTGCAGGACCAGCATTAGTACGGAGTATCAAGGCGACGAAGCATGAACTTTTCCAGGGTTTGCTCAAGGTGACTTCATTTCACTTGAAGTCAATATTGCTGATGCGTTTATAAACAATCTGAGACCAAGACCTGAACGTCATTACTGTCCTTTGCTTGATAGATTGCCCTTGAATTTGATGTTGGTGATTCTTCATTTGAAGCTACTAACTAGTACTGCTAGCTTCGCTTGGTGGCTGCTAACTCAGTGCTCTGTCAAATATCCAACCACTTCAAGTTTGTTTCTCTCTTCGATTATACATCCAGTACAT
Organism: Emergomyces pasteurianus Ep9510; assembly: GCA_001883825.1. Lineage (NCBI taxonomy): Eukaryota > Fungi > Ascomycota > Eurotiomycetes > Onygenales > Ajellomycetaceae > Emergomyces > Emergomyces pasteurianus. The sequence continues at coordinate 1,444 of LGRN01000271.1, forward strand.
GCCCATATGGGTTAATGATAATCGAGTATGAAACAAAAGAGCGGTTCAAACTTCATGACACCAATCAGATTGAGTGTGGGAAATTTTTGGATACCGGCTACGTCCTGTTATTGTTTCTTGATTAAGCTGTTATGGCAGACTTGAACTTATGCGACGATGGTTCCTAAGGCCCGTTTATGATACTGGAGAGTACTCATAGAACTATTTTGCACTCGACACGTGGTTGCCCGGAGCCGTTGAAGCTGCATTGGGGAATTCAACGGGCGCTTAATGGCCATGTATTCCAAGACTATGATGTAACACTCTGGTTCTGTTATAATTGGAATAGAAAAAAATCCTTGGAGACGCATCGAGATCCTCTTCAAAGTGCAGAAGAAACCGACTACCGTCGCTGGAAAGTGCGCCATGACGGGCTCAATTGGATCCTCGAAACTGCTTTGAGGATACATACTTCCACATCTCCGTTGTAGGCGATCTGGCAGAACGGTTCACTGAGTACTTGGAAAGTCGCCTTTTATATATATATATATGTGTGTGTGTGTGTGTGCGTGTGTGCTTGTGTGCGTGTGTGTGTGTGTGTGGTTGGGCTGTTTATGTGATAGGAAACCAAGTAGGCAGAATCTGTGATCGAGGATTCGAAAGATATCCCTCATTTTAGACCTAGAACTTCATAGAAACAATATCTACGCAGCGAGGGAGCTTCTTCCAATGAGGAATTCCATCCGGGGGCTAATTGATTGAATGGTACTACATTAATACTATTTTAATGTTTTGTCCCTGTCCTTATAAACTCGCCGTGAGATAGCGAGGGTAGTATATAGTAGATATTGATAATGATTTTATATCTGTCCACCATTATATTATTCTGGATCAATATGTTGAGAAGGCGCTCAATAATACGGCGATGACGTAACAAAGCTGATATAGTTATTCTTATAACGTATACATCATTTGGCAAACGAACATATGAAGTTAAGACTTCAATACTATCAAGAGCTTACTCATTTCGTCTGCCAATATCAAACCACCCAATGTCCGATTCCCCTGCGAGCCCAAATGATAATCAGCGATCAAATCACCGCCTATAACGCAACCTGCTTGAAGTGTTTCCGAGGGTAAACAGTGAAATAATTTTTGTCATTGTTTCACCACTGCATGCAAACATGTAACTCGACATATATCCTGGCATTTGAGGGTACTACATCATACATGTGTGCATCCAGCAACGTGCCTCGTTAGTAGAGCATTCATGGTTACATCTTTTGCTGGAAACATGTTCTCTTCGCTGTAAAGTTCTGTTATCATCTCGTTCAACAGCAAATTAAATTTAGAGATTTGATTCTGTAGAGACGCACCCCTTATAACTGTCCCGTCCCGTCCCTCCTTTCCGGTTCCCTCTTTTGTTGCGTCGATCTATTACCATGGAGAGGAATTGCCAGACAGCATTTTTCGCCTTTGGAAGAGTGAATAACGACACCCCGATGTATGTCGGTCCCGTTTCTTCGCCCTTGTCTACCGTTGAAGCAAAAAGCCACATCCATGGGCGGGAAAGGAACGCGGGAATCATAAACGATACCCTGTGTACTCCGTACGGAGTACGGAGTATATACACGGATGCTATATACGGATAATCCGTCGCACGGCAGGAGGCCAAAGCTCGCCTGATGGAATACCCGCACCCGTACGAATGTGTATATGCATGTACCTCGCCACCTCGCCCTGTGTCCTCCCGATGTGCCTGGAATGTAAAATAAAGCCCAAAAAATATTACCTCGCTAGGAAACTTGGAAGCAAGATAATCGGGTCTCTCGATAAAATTCGCCCTGGTGGCTTTCAGATATGTTTTTTATGGCTGACAAGTACAGTACCAGCACTACTGTATTCCGTACATGACCTTGTACCTTTCCATCGTCAATCTATCTCCAAACTTTTCCGACGAGTTATCGCAGGAGGCAAACCTTACAATTTGCCTCCCGCTCCGTGTTCTGCCTATCATCTCCGCGGCGGCATTATGTGGTCAAATCAAATCGCAGCGGAGACGTCCTTATCTAGTAGGAAAGGAATATCAATCTAGCCGCCTCCCGCCTCCCGCCATCCGCCCCCTCCCCCGCCAGTCATCCCGCCAGCTCCATTTTTTTTCCTATTTACACTTTCCCCTCACCCCGCCCCCCATCTTCCCCTGATTAAACTAACAGGAGTCGTGGCTTTTGATTGAGGCTGGATCAAGAGATAAGAGATTCGCATGAAAGTTTTTAATTAAACAGGTTTTTTTTTAAAGTAGTATGTTATTCCGAACCTAATACAATCCACACAAATGGCCTCAAATTCAACGTCAACATCAAAAGTGGTTTAAAGTTTCAGAAATTGCAAAGCATGAAAAGATCTACATACCTTCATCCACTTCTTACTCTACAATCCCACGCCAGGAAGGACGGAAAAGAGAATTGAACGAAATGTCTTGTCACCACACACACAGTGCCAGGGCGAAACTCAAATCTGTATGCAAAACGCTAATTAGTTGGGTTTGGTTTTGGAAATACAGGGGAAGACACAGACCACCAGAAAAGAAGATGCTAAAATATTTATAAGATATGATGATAGTATGTATTCTCCATTCTTCGTCGCGTGTTTGATCTCTATTTATCCTAAGCGGCCCCACTCAGTTGATTTAAAGATTCTGTTCTCTTTTCTAGAGAGTTCTAGAAGCACTTGGCGTCGTAAATAAAAAAAAAGTCGTGATGCGTAGCATAGTTCTGCTGCGTAAGTTGTATCATTCCATTTTCATTTTGGAAAAGCCTGGGTTTTGGTTATGGGTCGGTTTCAGTTCGGTCTTGTCGCGGATGAGTTTGATTGTTTGTTGTCATTTCCGTGTTTATTTTTTATTTTAGTTGAGTTTATTTTATTTTGCTTGTTTCATTCTGACCGGGTACGGAGGTCTGCTGCTGCTCTAAATGTTGTGAGTTCCACTGCAGAGCATGCAATGTATGTATCTTAGGTAGGACAGCCGAAAAGCGGAAAGCTTCTAGATAATACATGGCAAGTATTGATATGTATGGGATCTGTATGAGAGTTAGTTAGTACTGTACGAACTACTAATGTATGGAATGTTTCAAGCGCAATCTCTATTATGTACGGAGTATACAGCAACATTCGCGCGGTTGTATGAATGGATATGGCGAACAATATTTCAAGGATTTTTTCCCATACAACTTTTAACGGCCTGGTTATACCCGTATCCCAGGGCTAAGCGAAAATGATCGTTGAGATGAACGTACATACCATGGTCTTGCTCCGCAACCGATTGATTGTAGCCAGGTTTATAGCTCCACCGTCAGGGGGCCCTTTTTTTTTGGGGCAATGTTTAGGCATAAATAAATGGGCTTCTTTACTCCTTTAGCAAAGCTTCACCCCCCCCTCCTCTGCCCCTCTATCATACGTGTCTTGCATATGTGAGAAGATCAGGCGCTAGCACGGATTGGATGAGGGAAAAAAACGGGTCAATATTTTCCAACAGCAAATAAAAAACAAGTTGTCCAATTTCTGCCATGGCATGCATGCATGTATGTGTCTGTCTGTCTGTACGGAGTATGCGCGCATCCCATGAATACATCCATTAAGTCGACGCAATCCAAAAACCAAGCTGTAGCATGGAGTAGTTAGCTTGTATATATACGGGGACCGACCTTCTGCTGTCATCGCCAAGTTAAATCCTACACGGCAAACCCTCCCCTTTCCTTGCTTTGGGCTGATAAATCAAAGAAAAATGTGAGCTGTTCAAAAAAAAAAATAAAATAATACTCTGGTTTGTTTGGGCCTCCTTAAGTTTTATTCCACCACCCCCTGAGAGTCCCCTCTGCTCCTTTCTTTCTTTCGATGTCGTCGTCGGAGGGGCTCGAGCCTTCTCACTCTGTTGGGCTTCTGTTGGGTGCATATACGGGATGAAAATGTGGCGGGTTGCCCCAATTATTGAACAGACCTTAGCTACGGAGTAGTACAGTACATTCCATCAGACCCCAGACAGCTTGTCACTGAGATCTTGCAGGGGATGGGGCAGCCTTTTTTTTTCAAGTTTTTTGGAAGGTTGGCGGAAAGATTGCTTTGCCTAGCACTTTACTCTGACGGCTGGGCGACTCGCGATTGGCCCATACAAACTGCTCGTGATCTGCTCGTGATGGATTTGAGGCATAACTACTCCTGCTCCTTTTGGCGCCAGGCAAGCTTTAGGAAGGTAAATGAGGAATGTTATTACATATCTATTGTTTTTGGGTTTTTTTTTTTTTTACCTTCCGCCGCTGGCGTCATTATTTCAGCTTTTAGCATTTAGTCCTACAGGACTCCGTACGGAGAGTACTTTTTCGGGTCCTTGGATGAAGCCTCCCGTTTGCGTTCGTGGAGGGAATTTTAAATTTTTTCTTTCCTTCCTTCCCGTCGGCCTACTGCCTAATTTGTTACAATAAACATTATTGATTTTATTCATGTCGTGAAACCGATGTCAAACAGACAGCTGTGCATCAGAAACAGAGTTTTGTACCATGTCCGACCTTACATGGTAGATACTACCCAGCTACTATCAAGTAGCGGCAGCTCCGCGTGCGCCTCGTTCAAGCTTCAGTTTTTAAATTGAAATAATAATGAATAGCTTATGTACAGCAATGTAATGTAATCAATAATAGGTCAGCAGGCCGACGCACAACAATTTTGGTATCAATTGACAGGTACAGAGTAAAAATGAAACAAGTAGTAGTGAGCAAAAAACGTAAAGGAGACCAGCGCCAACAATCACGCTGTCAGACGACTTGGGGCAGGCGGGGGAACAGAAACGCCAAGGGCTTCGAGAATGATTCGATAAATGTTCTGGAAGTAGTTACTCCATACCACCCCACCCTTAACATTTACCCGACTTCGTAATATTTGAATATCTACTAGGTGGACGGCAGTAGTAGAGTAGCCTTCGTGACGCTACAGCTGAGAAAAAGCATATCTATGAGATTTCCCCGAACACGCGAGCGACATTGGGACTCGGTAGGGCTCGGAAGATTTTTAAGAAAAAGACGCTTATTTTAGCATTACGGAGTATGTCGAGCTGCTTTTTTTCTTTTTTTCTTTTAGCCATGTTTGCTCTTAGCGAACCTGGCGTTTAAGCGGTCAGGAAAGAGCAGCAAACCCCGCTCTTGGGGAAAAGCTCAGCAACAAGCTACTTTGTACGGAGGACGATTTTCACCGTAGCAGAATCCTACCTATGATGGTAAACGAGCGATGGATGGGATCTGGCTGAAAATTGCCAGGGCTGACCCCTCGTTGCCTTTCCTAGAACATGGAACGATGATATTTGTTAATCCCGTGAGAGAAGCCCATGGAATTACATCCAATTTAATTTGCAATTTTCTTTCTCTCTCAAAAAGATTAAAAAAATAATAAAAAAATAAAGAAAATTAGCGAGACGGACAAACAACGTGCTGGCGCATAGATAAAATGTTAACGTTACCTACTCCTGCTTTTCCTCACCTTTCTTTTTCATTTCCAAAAGGAAATGAACGAACTGTCCCCGAACGGAAACGTCACTTTCCATTTAAAAAAATTTTTTTTTTTCAATTCACTTGGGCGATAAAGTTAACAACGGGTATGTTTTCCGTGGGCAACAACGTGTGCGTGTGATGGGTTGAATGGCATCCTTGAACAGCGTGTTGGGAGCCCTGAAACGAACCACCACCAGGCCTTCGGTATGGAGTACGGAGTAATCATCGCAGGGCCATCATTCATTCATGTCTGGCGCTCTGCTTCCTGTGATGGTTGAATTTGACTGGTCGGCTTTCCTAGACGCCCGCCCTTACGCAAGTAGTTCAGAGGTTGACAGGACAGAGGTGAGAATGACGAACAGAGTGGGTTCTGATTGGCTGCCTTGTAGATAAGATCTTCCTCTTCAAGGTTATTTTTTCTTATCTTTTCTTTTTTTTTGCCAGGGGGGGAAAGAAAGGGTATTTCGCTCCTTTTTGATCAAAGGCCGAGGGTGACGTGATATGTTTTACTTGCTGATTCGAAAAAGAATCCTTGAAGAAAAGCTAGAATGGAGGAGAGGTCTGACATGAATATCAGTAGGTACGGACTGTACGGAGTCCTCCGTACGGATATAAAATATATCCAGGGAAGGATCTGAGTGTCATGGAATTCCCAATGTGGAATATTATCTCCGTGTTGTTGTTGCTGATATTTTATTTGGCTTGTTATAAATCCGTATTATATTACTTCGTCGTTCAAGGTACTCCGTACTGCGTAATTTTATGTTTTGGGACACCCCTGACGGCGGGTGGATAGGAGTGGATAAACTAGAAAAAAAGACAAACTCTACCAGCAAGGTTGTTTGTGACTGAACTACTAACTGGGCACACCCTGGTACGAAGAACCCAACAGAACATGCAAAGAAAAATGCAAACCGGACCAGCGAGAGGGGCGCCACCACCGCCGCTTCGTTGCAGCTGCTGGCCTTACACTAATCGTGGATCTTTGTGTGTACTCCGTATTGCGTGGTATTAGGTTTCAGCTCTACCAGGTATCCATTTGGATTTGATCATTATCCGCCCAAATGGCATATCGGAGAAAAACCTCATAGAAGAAGCAAAGAAAGAAAAGTACGGAGTATTCTCGCGCCCAACATATGGCCAACTCTAAACTCCTTAGTTTGTAATTATGCCTTATCACTATGTATGATAGAGGCATCGAAAACATTTGATTAGCCACCGTACCTGCTTTCGTAGGTACTTTTTTTCCAATACCGTGCACGACAAATATACCTTACATAAGTTACATGTATGTACTGTAGTTACCTGCGATTCGCCATCCTGAGATCTGCTTCAAGTTCTGGCAAAAAACCCCTGTATTTGTTCTCGAAGGTTGGCTATCGCCACGCGGGACAAGAACTTCCAGCAACAAGCCTTTTGGGCCACCCGTTTTGTTTGACTTTTTTCTACTTTCCTTTCACTTTCATCTTCCTTCCCATATATTTTGTTTTTGATTCGAGTTTCGCATCGTTTGTGGGGCTTGGCACCTTTCAGTTTCGTGGATCGATTATCGCAAGAGAACCAAACAAAATTTTTGTTCAAATACGAGAGCGAAAGGGAGTCGGGCACAAAAGGTGCAAGGGGGATTCGGTCGGTCCCCAGGTTGATTGGATTTTTATCAGTTCAAAGCATAATATTGCATCACTGATTTTGATTTTGATTTTTTTGCCCTGTAGTGACGATAGTTACCTGGAGTACTCTGTTAGGTACGGAGTAGTACATGTACTGCGGTAAATTGTACTATTATTTTTTTTTTTTTTTTTTTTTTTTTTTGTGCTTACAGACTCAGATTTTCAGCTTGCGTAATATATACGAATAACTAGGTACCTATGTACGCAGTTGATGGGGACGAGATCTGAGCCATACAATGGCCCTGTGGCTTGGCAGAGGCACTGTAATATTCTAGAATAAAACTAATTACCGGGCCCCTGTAATACCATTGATACCAATGTATGGATCCCCTCACCAAGCGCGAACCAAATTAAGCAGCAGAAGCGAATAAGACCCGCCTCCCCAAATTCCGCTTCTTCTGGTGCTGCAAGCGGGTGAATGAATGAATGATGATGGTGGATTGAAGCCCTTGGAAGTTGTTTCAGCGGCTACAGACGATTTATTATTTGTTTCATTTTCAAATCATTATCATTACTATTTTATTTACCTTTTTTTGCAAGCAGGGCGGCGGCACACGGCTGTTACCCGCTACTTTCGAGAGGATAACTACTACTTCCTCCGCCCCTCGTTCTCCCCTCTCCCTCTCTCCCTCTCTCCCTCTCTCCTACAGCAGCCACAACTACGCTCTCGGGGGTTTATCCTCAACCTCTTTTCTTTTCTCCTCCTCCTCATTCTTCTTCTCTCTCACACATTTCCTTCACTTGACTGTCTCTTAGCAATTATAATTGTGCGCTTCTCCTCTACAAATTCCTAATTCATATCTCCCTCAGCGGTATCAAAAACTATATTTCCACTGGTCATTTCTCCAGCTTCATCAAGGAGAAAGAATAAATCACGTCCCCTCCCCCCTCTCCCCCCCAGTCGTTTCTGTCCTTTTCTACAACCCACCTTGCAGTCCTGCCACAAAGCTTTTCGAAAAGCCGCAACTTTTCTGGCTGTCTTTGTGGTGGTTTCATGAAGATTTTGTTGGATATACACCCACCTAGTCTCACTCCCCTTCGACGGAAATAACTGTTCCTGGACGGCCACGGGAAACCAGTTGGCGATTTGTCCTTTTTTTTTTTTTTGGCTAACCCGACATTTCGCTGCCTTGGGATTAAAATTGGTACCCTCAACAAGATACGTGCTGTCTTGATTTCCCCAATTATTACTTGGTTTCGTTGGCCTTCGGGCCTTGACTGGGTAACTTTTGGGGCTAGAATTGGAACAAAAAAGAAAAAGAGAAAAAAAGTGAACAGAAAGGGGGAACCTACTTCCGGTTATTTCGCCCTTCCCACTATTTCCCAACTTTTATTTTCTAGATTCGCCAGGGCAGCCAGTCAAGCGATTCTAGGCAAGAAGGGAGAGCGTTGGGCTTGAAATAATAATAATAATAGTAACAACCACCACCACCACCACCACAACAACAAAAAGCGGTTGCGTGGACCGGGGGAATCGTCTCAACTTTCAACAATCAGCAACAACAGAAGCCCTGGAAAAGCAGGTGGGCACCCGTCGGGAGTACAGGACCCGGGAACACGCTCGTAAGGATACGAAGAAGATCAGGCTCCGTCGTCCTCTGGGCGCAATGATTGCGAGCACGTCGCGATATTCTGCGCTCTTGTTCTCGACTCACACCCCTGACTCGACACCTCAACACTCACCTGACCCGTCAGATTGTGATTCGGACGACGACAACGCGATGGAAGGCTATAAACCGTCTTCCAGACCGCTCAGTCTCGCAATACCCAACTCTAGCCCTCGACCTACCCTCGATGATGTATTATCTGGCACTTCACTTCCCCCTTACACCCTGTCTGCTTTCATGGCTTTCCTTTCTCAAAACCATTGTTTAGAGACGCTCGAATTCACCATGGAGGCGAAGCGATATCGGGACAGCTATTACTCGGATCCTAGTCGAAAGCAACATCTCTGCATGCTCTTCCAGAGGATATTAACAGCATACATCATTCCTGCATCACCACGCGAGATCAATGTATCTAGTGAGGTCAGAGACGACATCCTCAGCCATTCACAGTCACCCACTCCACCTCGACCAGAAACCCTAGATTCCGCCGTCAAACGGATGCGAGATCTAATGGAAGAATCGATATTCATCCCCTTTCTCAGAAGCCAGAGTCCACCTCCCATAACGCCATATTCAGCCTATGATGAAACAATGGCGCAGGATGACTCCCCAATGGGATACCATGCTTCAATGCGCCAGCGGCTCTCACCCCAATCGTCATTTGTATCTCCACGCTCGCCCGCTGCAGGGTACTCGCTGCAGCCCAACACATCAATGGGCAGGTCTGGATCTCGAAGTTCCGGCTATGCCCATTCCCCATCTAGCGGTGACTCTGGGTCTGCCAACCTCACGGATGATTCTGGAAGCATGACATCCAGCCCCGGTGCTGGCGAACCAATGACGCCGCCAACTACCCCACCATTCAGCGACATGGGGTTGCAGCAGTTCGGGGGCCAGGGCCAGGGTCAAAGTCCCAAAGGAAGACCGGAAAATGCATGGAAGAAGATGGGCTTGAAGCTCGGCTGGAAGAAGAGGCCGGGAGGGCCGGGTTCGAGGGATGGCCGGTTCCCTGCAACTGAGGAGGAATAAACAGCCCCGATCTAGATCATACATACTCTCCTGCAACTTCTTTTTTGGTTTTATTTGGATAACGTTCCTACTACATATATCAGCGCGCATGTGGAAGCATTCTGAACACCCCCCCCTCTCCCGAGCACCTTTTATCTCAGCCACACCCGAACACGCAGCTCCTCGCATTTCCTCCCATCTAGTTTGACCTCACCGCCGCCCTCAATCTCGATGAACCCCCTTCCTACCCCGGGGTGTGTGGTTCCTTTTCTGCATGTTGTCGGATGGGCTTTCTAATCTCTCTCTCGCATATCTACTTGTTTGCTCGGTTGCATTTATTCGGCTGCTTTGCTCAACCTTTTTTTTTTGTTCATTGGTCGATTTCTCTTCTTATTCTTGTGTGTGTCATATATACCCATTACGTGCAATTTTATTGCATGCGATTATTTTTTTTTTTCTGGCCTCCCAAACAACAGGCTCTTGTCTCAAACAATTGCTTAACCTACCCCCTTTTTTTTTCTCCCCTCATAGCTATGTTTTGTGGGCTTGTTTCCACGTATTTTGTTCATTTGAGCTCATATGGTGTCTGGCGATGTGCAAATGTCCATTAGAATAGATGTTTTTCTTATCCAGCCTTTCAATACTCCAGCTTTTCATTTTCATTTTCGTTATGAGCACGTTTTTTTTTCTTTTACTTTTATATATACCCGCCAGCTCTTTACTCTCTAACCTAACAACCATTCATTACTAAGGAGTAGGCAAAACCAACATGAGTTTGTTTTTTGTCTTTTGAGCTTCTTCAAACTCAACTATTTTATTATTTTATTTTGGTATTTCTCCCTTTTTGCTGTATTTATTTACTTAATGAAGTTCCATGAAATGACGAATCGGAAAGGGAGAAAAGGAAAAGAAAAGGACAAATATTAAAATCAACCGTATATTTTTTTTCTTTGTTTCTTCCATCCCCCTCCCTAACCCATTTCCTCCTTCTCAGATGAGCTATGGGTACGGAGTACTTTTATAACATCTTTTTTCTTTATATTTACGGAGTATGTTTACATCAATTCTGTATTTTGAATTTAGCTGTATTTCTCCTCTCCTCTTTTCCCGCCTTGCACTCTCAAATGGGTGGGGTTATGAAAAATGGATAGATACTACGATTGATTCAACACAAAAAAAAAAAAAAACCAATGGGTTATAAGGAAAGATTAAGAAAAAAAATATGCAAAAAAAAAAAAAAAAAAAAAAAAAAAAAAAAAAAAAAAAAGCCGTGTAAAACATCAGCAGATCCACCCCTTTTCCCCTTAAAAAAATGAATATAGATAACAAACAGTGCCAAATTTATTTTTATTTATTTTCCCCCTTTTTTCAGTCCCACCAGCATAAAACCTGCCTGCAAACTTTAGTATCAATATTTGCATGTTGGATTTCACAACATAGGAGTTTACTTCAAATTTACTACTACATAGTACTCCGTATATACTGCGTATATCTAGTAGATATATACCCACTGCTCTGTACTATGTATACATTATAAAAAATATCTATATACATATATATATATATATTTTCCCTCCTCCCAAGGATCCTTTCCCTTGCTTTCAATCCAACTTTCTCTATAACTATTACTAAATTACTGCTGCAGTCCTCCCCCCTCCCCCTTCCCCCCTCCCCCTTGTGTGCCACGAATTACGAGTACTAGTACTAAGTAGGGTTCGTTGGGGATGTTGAAGAATCGGAGAGATGTGTGTGTGCGCTTGCACCTCCTCCCTGGCTGGCTGTCCCGCCGACGGGGAACGGAGTTGTATAGATGGATCATGTGCTGGTGTTGTTGTTGATGGTTGATGGGTGATGGGTGATGGGTGATGGGTGATGGGTGATGGTGACGAAGTGTGAAGATGATGATGATGGTGTTGATTAGTATGAAGTTTGGTTGTTTTCGTTGGTTGTATGCGGGAATACGAAGGGGAAGAAGCGTCATAACTAGTGTCTAAGCAAGGTAACCAGTAACTACTACGGAGATAGAGAGCGCATTTTGCACACAAATGCCTTCATTGAACGAGCTCCGGGCTGTGTGTGTGTGTGTGTGTGTGTGTGTGTGAGGGAACGGAAACGGCAAGGAACGTCATCCACTACATACATACAACCTTGAAAGAAAAAAGAAAAAAAAATAAGGAAAGAAAAACAAAACTCTCCTGCGTACTCCGCACTCCGCATATTGAGGAAGAGATGGACTTAGAGCGCTTCAAAGTCAGAATACTTGATTAAGCAGACATCAAGAACTGTATACGGAGTACTTCCTTTCACTATTCTGCATATAAGGTATAAAACGGGCTACCAGACAGAGTAGGAAGGCGCCATGGTCTTTCAACCGCATTTCAACGGCTTGAATGGAGTCCCGAGCAAGGATGAGCTTTTTGCTGCTGGGCCTTTTCAGGGATACTTTTTCTTCACGCCAAACAGGTTTACGCATGGAGGAGCAGCGTTGCGGAGTATGCACCATCTGCGCCCTGTGCGTGGTTGCCTAGTTAGTTTTCTGCGGGGAACCAGTATGAATCATAAAAACGTGGGCGGTGGTGAATGTGAGTTTGTGCATGTCCAGTTCCAGGGTTTTTTTTGTTTTACCCCGGAATATCGGGGGTTCCTTTTTCTTGTTCCCAACAACGGAGTTAAGTGTTCTCCTTGTTTCCGAGTGCTCAATTGGAGAGCTATCCTTGCTCCTTCGATACAAGGGTATTTTAGCTGGCACCTCTGGTGAGAGAACACGAGGCATGCAGAAACACGATCGCCATCATCTGATCAATCATGGTATGAAAGACGGCGAAATGCCATCTCTATGTCTATGATTGTGTGAAGAAAAAAAATTGCACTATCACTGGCGGAAGGGAAAGCTAATTTTTATCGGATTAAAAAGCCCCTGGGGTACACCTACCAGGTCACCAGAAAAAAAAAAAAAAAACAGAGCATCTTATTCCACGACCTCAAACCTCCTACCTGGTCTAGTTTCCAGGGAAGGCGTATCAACATCCCACCCACTGTCTTTCAACTGTCCTATCTGGTCTCCGAAGCTTGCAGAATGGGTTTTTAGGGTGGATTCAAGGATCGAGAACATCGTGTCTGGGTCGGTAAGGTTGGCGGGGACAGAATCATTATCATTTTTCTGCAGGTCCCGCCGTGTAGACTTCTCCTCCCTGCTCTCAGACACGAGCTTGTTGATCATTTCAACTTTCCCCGGTTTGTCTCCTGCCAGCGTTGTGACGCGCTTCGCAACCATCAGCGCATGACTCCAGGCCTTGAGCTGTGATATAGGTGTAGCATTATTCTTCAAGACGATAGTACCCTTTCTATTAACGGGGTTGAACCACAGGATATACCTCTCCTTTTCAAACAAGCGTAGAAGCCTGTTGATATCAATGGGAACGTCACGGATGGAATTTGCTCGACGACCAGAGTCACACAGGAGCTCCTGGAAAGAAACCCCTATTCGACATGAGCCCAGTGTTGTTGAGGATGCTTTCCAGCGGAGGATCCCGTCGCGTTCGAAGATCCGCTCACGTTTGGATGTTTGAGATGGTGTGGGGGCAATTCCTTCATCGAAGAGGGTAGAGAAAACGATGTTGGCTCGTTGGCGGTTCAAAGTGGTCATGTTGACTGATCGCACTGCGGCGTAGTTTGTCGAAATGTGGACTAGGAGGAGAAATAGGAGAGTTGTCCATGTCGTAAAAGGCGTGGAGATGTGTGAGACAACAAGGCTTCCGCACTGTAATCGCGCCCAGGTTAGCATTAATCAACCATCAGAAAGTAGTTGTATCGCCAATATCTCCTCACCAGCATTCCTAAAAGCGATATTACTGTTTCTTGACTTGAATCTTTCTGGAGCGTTTTGTTAGCATCCGAAAAATACTAATAGGAGCGAAAAAAACGAACACTCCATTCACCATAGGGATTCCCGGGAGCAATGGAATTCTTGAAAAGACTCACAGCATTTAATTCCCCCAAATTCCCTCGTTTAGCAAAATGACTACTCAAACTCGCCTTCGAACTCCCCGCAGCTACCCCACACAACGCTCTCAAAACACTCGAAAGGGCCAAAACCACAACTCTCAAGTGTTTTGGGAACGCTGGAGATAGACAGTCAAAGACCATTGCTGAATCATTGAGAACATCAGCAGCAAGTCTGTACATCTTGCATTCAGGCTCGAGAGAGCTCCCAAGACGATGGGCGAATAGTATCGTGGCTATCCTGCCCATACTGTCTTGAAGGACGCTATGTAGCAGGGCCACTGTTGGGGATGCAGATGCATCTCCCACCCCAACACCTAGGGGAAAAAAAAAAAAAAAAGATTAGCTTAGCATATTCCTGTGTTGAGGGATAATGTTGGAGGTTGGCTCCCTCGAGATTTAAATACCTTCCAATACAGCTCGGGATGCCAGTAACCCGGCAATTGAACTTGAGAACGCTTGTAGCGAATCCTATACGGCTGTATGGTTAGACCTGGGAGGCTCTGAATATGATGGTGGTGGACACTGCGTACATATATTTGATATCTTGGGAAGATTCGGATAGTACGTATACGTGAACTAGTCAGCTTCGGTCTCCAGCGACATGTAGTGTATGAGAAATAAATGGAAGGCATTCGCTGAACAAAAAAACACGACATAATCGCTAACCCCCTCCCCCCCTCCCCCGAAAATGATTTAATTTTCAGGAGTACAAAGCCGAATGAAGCTAAAACAAGGCGCTTTTGGATAGATGGAGCTCACTCTAGATAGTCATCGCGGACACTATGTGGATACCCCACTGGTAGGAAAACATTCAGCAACGAAGCGAGATACGATGACGATTCCTTAAGTGAAGGCGGCTAAGGGTAAGGTAAAGTTAGCATTTGATATGATACATATGCGGCTCTGCAATTGAGATGCAATATTTCCTATCTGGGCTCGGAGTGCACTATTCATTTATCAACGTTTCCGGCCCCCACACGCAAACACCATCACGACCGCGGGACCTAGTTACTGGGGTCTGTCTGGATAATTTTGGTGTGGGGAAGAGATGATACGGGCTGCTTGGCATTACAGTTGTTTCATGTCCAGATATATACTTGGTATCTCGGGCCAACTGGTATCCCAGAGGCCAAACACAGAGTGCGGCATCTTATCATAAATCAAATTGATAGGGGAATGGTAGGAATAGGCGGTGAAAGAAAGAAGACAGGTACTAAAAAGGAAGGGAAAGTAATGGAAAAAAGCAATTTGAAACATACAACAATATCAACTCTCCTCCGCCTTTCATGGCGAACAGTGACATCCTCAGAAGTACCTGAGGTAGTGCGTACTTGGGAGGGTTCGCCAGTTGCGGAGTAGATGTACGTCGCTGTTGGTGCACCAATTTCATTTGTTTCCGTGATCGTTATTGCATCACTACCGAGCGGCATTATTTTTTCTTGATTGGTTTAACGTGGATTTTGCGTTGTGCTAGTACTTGCTAGGGGGGTGGTTGATTTGCACGTCAAAATTATTTGTTGAGGTCGATGTTGAGATTCTGGATTCGGAGAGGTTGGGGGTGATTGGCTTTTTTGTTCACGCGGTGATTTGCTGAAGTCAAGTTTGCTACCAACTGCAAAGCCAGTACGGAGTAGTACATAATGTCGATTTAGTGGTGGGGCGGAGTTTTGCTTTTTCTGTCTGTGCTACCATCCAAGCTACATCCGTGCCTACGTTCTTGGGGAGAGCACGGGATAAATATTCGAAGAAGGATGTTTAAAGGAAAGTGTAGTAGTAATGATTGAATAGACAGTACTGTAAGCCCTATCTGACAAAGAACGAAAGGATGGAGAAGAGCCTGGCCTAGCAAAACAGTATTCGTAAAAGGATTGGTCCCAAAATAATAACCCCCAAATAATATTGGCAGAATTGTGAGATTTAACGTCAAACCAGCCAACAACGCCCATCAGTAAATGATAAAATAGCAGTAATAACAAGAAGACCTGAATCATACTGTCCTTTCGTCCCCATAACCCATGATGCTGCGAGAAAAACCAACTGGCAATATCCATACCGCGAGAAATTGGTGATACAACAGCGGCCGCTCGACGATGAGAGGAGAAAGTTAAGAAGGAGGGTATTGAGGACAGCGACATGGTCGACTGTCCAATGCCGAGGACCAGCCCGGTGGGGTGATTCTCGCGGTCTTGCAGCGCCCCTGGAGCAGCCAGAGGAACCACGAGTGTTGTCCCTGAAGCATTCATATATAGGAAAGTTGTATCATCAGTTGCAGCCCCATATATTCATGCAAACAAGCTAGCGCCGCCGGTCTCGACGGCATCGATCTCTTCCTGCGACCAGGTAAGGCGCCTGAATCTTTCGGGAAGCTCGTTTCGGTCAAAGTATTCGCCCTTCTTGGGTTCAACTGGTCCGAGGGATGCACCCGGAATGCCTCCAATGGCACCGCCGTAGATTCCGTTTGATTGTACCGAGTAGTTCAGCGGGCCATGTTGCTGGGCCTTGGCTCTGTATGAAGCGAATGATTCAGGCAGTTCAGGAGAAGGAGAGGCAGGATGAACGCGGGGGGAGTGGTCAACAGATCCTAGCGAAAGCGCTCGGGTTAGCTTCTATAGTCTGAATAGCGGAAGGAAAACTGCTCCAGGAAACGGTTTTTTCTTCGTCCTTTTGGATGAAACACTTACTGGGAACAGAGCGTTTTCCAATGAACTTAATCAGTGGAGCTCTGGCAGCGGCGGCTTGCTGCAGAAAGGATGAAGCGCGCATGGTCTTAACTGAGGTTGGGTGGGAGATACTGCTTCGGTCGGGGCAGGCTGGATGGGTTAAACGACGGGGGGCTGTCAGCTGGGCGGAACTAGCTGGCAGATATTGACAGTAGATGATGGATTAAGATATAATAGGCCCGTTTCAACCTCGTTCCTGATCTCTGTCACTTCTGCCAGCTGTGGGATTGATTGTCTGCTTGGGAGAAAGGAAGAGGACGAAGAGACGAGAGAGCGAAAAATGAGCGGAGGGTTAAGAATGGTTTTCGTTAATAATGAGAATAGGGCTATGAATAAGCAGAGCCGGGGGGGCCAAGGCCTTCAGTGCAGGGGCAGAGATAAGAAATGCATGGGTAGCGTGCAAGTCAATTATCGTCTTAGCCACATTTATTGAGCTGTGAGGTAAGAAATATTTGGCTCCAAGCTAATTAACTTTTTGCTGTCAACTTTCACACCGCCGAGGTGGCAGCTCCCGCCTTGACACCCACCAACCACAGCACAAGTTCCAACGCCGAACATTCCGAACGGCTCCTTGCCCCTCCATTCTAAAACTAAACAATATCTTCGCCTCCAAGGGCATGTTCACTGAACTCCTTAGCGACCGCACATGGCGACATAGTACGGCGCCGACACTATCCAGTGGTGCCAGCATCATGGTCTGTCTGGATATTGCTCTAAATCCATTGGAGCAAATGCCACCAATACTCCTTTCATAAAATTCCCGTAGCTATCCACCGAAGCTCCATGTAGTTCTCGGTGCTATGTAGTTGCATTTGATAGCTGCATTGTGCGCGCCGCCATAAAGTCAAAATGATGTTGGAAACCCCCTGCTCCCCTTTTGTACTCCGTATAACTTCCCAAATTCCTGACACCGAGCACTGCTGAGCTCGGAAAACCGGTGGCTGGAATGCCGATTACGCTAATGAGTCTTTTCAACAAGATGAAGTCTTCCGAGGAGAGATGCCATAAACTCTGCTGCTTTTAGTCGGCTGTATCCTTCATGGCAAGGTTTCCTGTTTTATGTGTTGCGGGTTGCGCGATCGCCAAGGAAAGTCTACCGGATTTTCTCAACGAGAAGCAAGCCAGTGTTCGCCTGATTTCGGCGGATTTGGGAAACATTTCCATTCACCAACCCATACAAGACGGCTATTCTGTGCAAAGCCCGCGCATTGGTAAATCAAACGTGTGGCTTCGAAGGGTATTTTTAGCAAGGGAGCTTTTAAGAATATCCATTTCGCTTTCAGGATATAGTATTTAATACACGATCATTGAGCAGCCACTAGACCAGTAATTAATTGCCCTCCAGATTGAACCATTTCAGGTATTTATTTTCCTGCAAAAAAAAAAAAAAAAAAAGCCCTCCCGCGCCTAACCTCCGACTCCCGCTCCCTTCCCGGCTCCGAGGTCCCTGAAATAAATGAATCACGTGATATATACCAGGTGTGGCAGACAAGGCTGGAAAATGCGCAAAAACAACCTGAACTTTCACACTTATGCCCAGGAGAATACTTCAACCTTTGGTACACAGAGCCCTTTTACCTGAGAAGCTGAGTTAATTCTTTGATTTGAGGTGCTACTCTATTCGATTTTGCCTCTGGAACCCGATATTCTCTGTACTCCACTGCGTACTAGTAGTTGGTAGTATGCTACTGGGTTTACGATACCAACATCACGTTCCAGCACCCTGTCCTCCTATAAATTACCTAGCTCCAATCTCATCATTGGATCCTTCTTTTTTGGACAAAAGCTTAAACGCCCTCTTCCGCCCCTAAAATAAGGCATCTCCGTTTTACATCATCAACAATAACTAAACATAAAAAAAAGAAACCCCGGAGAGAGTTCTATCCGTGAAAGTCCACCTCGGATATCACATGCATGAACTCCTGCTTTTCGCTCCGGTGCCAGCCAAGCAACATCATGATTTGCTGCAACAGCTCGCCGGCATAACTGCCATGCAGCCAACCCGCACCATTCAGAGACATCTAGTTTTCAAGGCATACAGAAAACCAGGCTTCATAAAAACACGCCCGGGAGGGAGCCAGGATGTGCAAGCTCCCGAGGCCCAGAGGTTGAATAAGCTCCTGAACGGAGGCCTGTACTATACGCAGGTTGTGGGAAATGTCCGAGAGAGAGACTTTGGCTCTGCGCCAGCATCTTCTTTTTCTCCTTCTTCCTCCTCTTCACAACCGCATACTGTAGTGCAAGGGTCAGGTGAAGATGCTCATCAAATTCCAAAATCATTGTCGACGAATAGTGGAGCTGCTCCCGCTGTCACGGAGGGGGGTTATGTGGCGGCGAATCAGGCATGGAGATTGGAGTTTAAAGATACCCCGGAAGCTGGAGCTAGATCTGCTGTCACGTCTCGGTTTGTGGGGAATGCGAACCTCCCTTCTGGGAATATCCTCCCTGAGATGAATGCTTGGGGGTATAAGTAAGTTACCTTTGCTCCTCCTCTTCTCCTCATGTCTACATCTCCGCTAGGAAGACAACTAACTAACTTGTTTATTCTTTAGCTACATTTCTGAATATGTTGTTGAAGGTCATACATTTATCCTGGACGACACAGTGTTATTTTTGCACCGTGTGTTAACCTTCCCACCGAGAGATGGTGATGAGGGTGGTGGTAGTGGAGACTCGACAACGACGGCGCCAGCTGAATATCTACCGCCGTTAGATAAAATGATGCTGTTGGACACAAGCGGTGCATATGTCCTACAGGCCTCCATTACGGTTCAGGATAGTGGGAATCCGGACATGTTGAAGGCGAATTCTCAGCGGCTATTGGGACTGAAAGAGCATTTGAAGTCTGTTGTGAAGCTGGAGCCTGCGGACAGGCTTTCTCTTGATACAAGGGTGAAATAGAATCGCATATTCATACACACGCTAGCCGAGGCAGGGGCGGAGGCGAGCTGGCGGATTTTTAATATTTTTGAAAGGTTGCGGGCACCTAAGATGGCATCTGCCGAATGGTAGCCTTTATTGAGGGCGTCCAAAATGTATTTTTACGAATTTAGCGTTTGATACCACTGATTTCAGCCATAAGTTCTTCTCTTCTTCCTTGCCATGACTGATGCCTATGTACTGCTATATATCTCTCTCCACTTTACATGTACTAGTAGGTAGTACCTCCTGTAGGCAACCAGGTGGAAATCAATTTAAATCACGTGACATGGCGATTCAACCTCCGCGTCTTCGCGAACTCAACAACGAAGGTTCATAGATGCCTAGCTCTCATCCATCATCAGTCGCAGTCTGGCGAAGGTATATATGGCTCCTTTGTCCCTCTTTATGCGCTTACAGACCATTCGACACACTTTCTTACCTACCGAAAACCATCTTCATACTTACTACTCCTACCCTACAATTCGATTCATTATGAATGGCACGAAGCGAAGAAGCCCTGATGAAGGCATTTCCCCGCCCCCCCTCAAACGCAAAGCAATTGGAGCAGCGAACAGTGAGTAACTTTGAATTTTTAAATTTTTAAATTTTTAAATTTTTAAATTTTTAAATTTTTTTTTTTTTTTCAATTTCATGCATTAATCCAAAATAACTGACAAAACAACTGTTATGTTCCTTGACCAAGCTGTGGCGAATTTTTTTACTCCATTGTCACAAAAGAAACCTGAGCAAGTCACATGGAGGATCGTGAATAATAGCTGTATCATCGGAAAATATCACCAAGAGCAGGCTCTGGAAGCTGTTAAATCTGGCATGAAACGACGTGTTGCTGCTTTTGATCTTGTATGCTTGAGATCTTAATTAGTTGGAAAAAAAGGACGTATTTTGAAGTTAATCGGGAATAGGATTCTACATTGATCACAACTAAATCCGGCCGACGATTTCCAACAAACGAGCGTGATTGGAAATGGTGGAATCCAAGCGTACCTGGGAAGCTGAAGGAATTGAACAATGAAGGGTTCGTTAACCCGCCCTCGTCGTTACATTTGCCGCTATCAATTTTCTAAGTTTCTCAACCTATGGATAGATATGTGGTTGTGGTTCTATCGAATCAGAAAGCCATAAGCTTGAAAAAGGACTTGAAAGGTGGTAGAATGGAGTCCAAGAGCTTGTCTATATTCAAGCAAAAAGTTGCGGCGGTGATGCAAACTTTGGATGTGCCATTTACCGTTTATGCTGCGACAGAGAATGATGAATTTAGAAAACCTCGCGTCAGAATGTGGAGGGAGATGCTGGATGACTATGATCTAGACGTTTCCGGTTTATTAGATCTTGAACAGTCCATATTTGTTGGAGATGCAGCAGGACGTGAGGGTGACCATTCCTGTGCGGATCGGTATGCAAAGCCCCTGTTAACACGCCTTCTTTTTACGACATGTTTGTATACTAATGTACTCTATAATATGTAGAGATTTTGCAGCGAATGTCGGAGTTCCATTTAAGACACCGGAGGAATTTTTCCTGAATGAGGCTCCAAAACCAATCTCGAGAGCGTTTGACCCAAAAGCATATGTTGTTGGTTCATCGGAAGACGACAGTAAGTGGTGCAATAATTTCCATCCCCCTGAATTAGCTCCTCATGCTTGTGAATCAAATGGAAAACGTAGTGGTGTCATATGCTGAAATCGGTATGCAGCAAATATAACCTTCTCGAAAAAGAATGATGTCGAGCTTGTCATATTTTGTGGGAGCCCCGGATCGGGAAAATCGACCTTCTACTGGAAATACCTAGAACCGCTTGGTTATGAGAGAGTGAATCAGGACATTCTGAAGAGTGTAAGTCACCGCCAAACTCATGCAACCGCGCGCATATTCGTTTTATATAGGGCTACCACCCTCCATTTTCCATTTGAATCTGCTAACTTGTGTTCATTGCGACGTTTGAAGCGCCCCAAATGCCTCAAAGTTGCAAAAGAATATTTAGACGCTGGAAAATCTGTGGCTGTCGGTACGACTCATACTATCGTGTTTCTGATTCACTTAGCGATTCAGCGGATCACTCATTTCTGTCTTCCCTTCCACAGACAATACAAATGCAGGCGCAGAAACTCGTGCGTATTGGATCGACCTCGCGAAGGAGGCTAAGATTCCCATCCGTTGCATTTATCTCTCCACCCCGCTACAAATCTGTAAGCACAACGATGCAGTACGCGCAGCTAACCCAAAGATGGTATGTAACCAATGCTCCTTTATTTCGCCTAATTCGCAGCCAGCCTTCCGTGGCACAGTAATATAAAAAAACCGATATTGTATTAATTCTCCATGTGTTTTACCGTACGGAGTACAGGAATCGATAAATCCTGAATCCCGCACCTCCCTTCCTGGAATAGCCTTTGGAGACTTCCAGCGCCGATTCCAAGAACCAACGCTATCCGAAGGGTTTCAGGATATCACTCATGTGGAGTTCAGATTCAGAGGGCCGTCTGACATAAAGGAGGTTTGGGGCCAGTACTGGATTTGACCCCCTGTTAATAATAACTTTGCAGCTTCTTCCCCGATAAGCAACAGCGAATTTTCTCCAGGTAAAGGCATTCCTTTTCAAGCTACCGTTTCCTAATTTAGAATCAATAGAACGGAAATTACCCTTGCCCTGCAATACTGTACGCCGTAAATTAGGAGTCAAACTAGAGGTTTCTGCAGGGATATGCATAGTGCCTATATTTGGCAATGACGGGAGAGTTATTCCGTACGTCGGGGCTTGGGCAGAATGCCCCAACACTTTTGGGATGTTTCTCATTCTTTCAAGCAGTTTGTTTCATGTGCATGAAACCCGAAGCGAACATTCAGTCCTGTTGACTGTAAAATGACAATAAACTACTCCGTACATGATTTCTCTCGACATGGCCCTTAGGGTTCTCTCATATTTCGCCTGCCTGTTGAAGAACGAAGTTCCTTCAGCAGACTCATTTGCAATGCCCGTCCATGCTACAAAGTAATCTTTGCTCCAATGACTGTTCAAACTGTACTCCGTACTCCGTATTCAGTTTCAACTTCTAATTTTGATTTTTCCGCCTGTCTTCCAGAACCTGGCCATCTTGCAAGGGCGTCAATCCTGAGACAGCAGACTTGCAGATTGATACCTGCACAAGGTTTTGCAGGGGGGTTTGACCTTCAAACTCCAGCATAGCTGTCTAGCATGCTCTCGAACGGAAATGTCAGCCAGACCACGCTTGATGGAGAGTTTCGCTGTGGCTCTGCTGCTCCAGGGGTTATTTTTAAGTACTCCGTACAGGCAGTTTAAACGTTGTGTTATTAACTTAATAGGAGGTAGTGGTGCCATATACATACTAGTACTCAAGACGAACCCCAAACAATAAATTGTAGGTACAAAAGTGAGTACATTTCATCTCATGTTTTCTGCGAGGCTGCTAGCCGCTATCCCATGCTCCCTTCTTACCAGTCGGTTCCCAGCAAGACGAGTCGCGAGCCGTGGTTGAGCACCACAGTGCATACTTGGGTCGAAGGACCTGATGGACCCATTGAAGATGATCGGTCGAGGCAGAGCTGGTATTCTAGGCGCGTGCTCGACTGGTGGCTCTGGGAACTCAGTGCTTGCGTTCTAAGCCCGCTGGCTCTTGTAGCGAGTATTGCGATACTCGCTGCCTATTCAGGAGGAAGAGCGCCCGAATTGCCTAAAAACTTCACAGTGAGTAGTAAATATGCCTGGAACAATCGGCTACCAGTTTCTCACCAATAAAATTTGCTGATAAGCATAACAGCTCAACGCTATCATATCCATTCTCACCAATGTCGTAAAGGCTTCGATCTTGTTCGTCGTTGCGGCCTCCATAAGTCAGCTAAAATGGTTGTGGTTGAAGGATACCAGAAGTCTGCAAGACTTGCAAGTCTTCGATGATGCCAGTCGCGGACCGTTAGGGGCTCTGTATATAATATTCTTTTTGCGTGGACGGTTTGTAAAAGAATTTCACAACAAACTGGATATGGAGGACAAACTAACATTTCCTCCTAGGCATCTTGCATCTCTCGGCGCTTTAATTACTATCTTGACCCTGGTTTTAGACCCTTTCATGCAGCAAATAATTGTATACCCAGTTGGAGTTGTTTACAGAGAGTCGGGTGAGGCATCGGTTGCGCGTACCGACAATGTGACATATGCCGCACAGGGTAAGTCATCGCTTTTGTCAAATCTGCTGCCTCCTCGAATACAATGCTGATGAACTGCGCCTCAAGGACAAAAGGGCCGTAGAATGGACTCAGTTTTGGACCAAGGCATTATGAATGCCATATACAATGGGGATTCAGCTCCAACACTCAAACCATCCTGTCCCACTGGAAACTGCACCTGGCCAATATTCCATTCCATCGGCGTCTGCAGCCGTTGCATTGATATGGCTGATAAGGTTACGTTGGAGGGGGCGTGTACTCCAGGAGATTTTCTCGAAATGGAGAAGAACTGCACCATTTCGTTTCAACACGGTGTTCCTATCGTCAACCCTTATGATGGAGTTGGGGCAGCCAGCTACATCGCTTGGCTCCTGAATTACAAACCAGACCATGGAAACACTTTCTCAGCCGTTACCAAACAAATAAAAGGAAATTTTGCAGGCCTCGACAACCCGCTATTCGCCTTAGGTTGGGTGGAAATTGATTATTCTACCCTCAAGAACACAACACCTATTGCTAGAGCCATGGAATGCATGGTCACCTACTGTCTCGAGCGACACAATGTTTCTGTCCAGGCTGGCGTCTCTATCAAAAGCACCGAGCCGGTTCACTTGGCGTCGATGGATCAGCTCTCCGGCTGGGACATTACAGAAACTCTGCTCCCAGCTGATGAGATGGTGAGAGTCATCAATTTCGTCGTGGATTCTAACGCCGGTCATGCGTTATGGAAGCGTCTTATCCTCAATCTACTTGGAAATGCAACCACCTGGCCTGTGTCAACGGAATACTTCATTCCGTCCAATACCTTCATCGGAATCGCACGGACTATTGATGATAAAATGCATATGATAGAGACTGTCGCCCGCTCACTCACAGATTCTATACTCCAACCCAGCAACCAAACGATGACGGGCGTCGTTGGGGTTCCAGAACAGTTTATCCATGTTCGATGGGGTTGGATTGCACTGCCCACTTTCATTGTGCTCACAACGATGCTCTTTCTTTTCCTGGTCATGCTGGGCACTAAGGCACATGATGTTGAAGTATGGAAGTCCTCTTCTCTGGCGTTGTTATATCATGGATTAGAAAAGCCCAATGAAGACAACGCCCATTTCAGTCGTGTGAGCGACATGACGCAGCATGCGGCAAATGTGAGGGTGAGATTAGCGACCTCTGAGGCAGATACCTGGGAGCTGCAGGTAGACGAGGGAGATGACGTAAATCGGAGAGGATAGAAAAGAGAAGCGAGAATTAGAATCTCGATGTCTCAAGAGCCTGCTATTTGCTTGGGGGTTCTGTTTTGAACAATCCGAAGCGAGCGTTTGTCACGGCGAGGACAACCTCATCTTATGAGGATTATCCAATGCAGAATAGGGGAGGAGAGGATGTCTGGACACACAATCGAAACTACGGGGAGAACAATTTAAAAATTGTTCATTTCACATCCCTTTACAGCGAACGTTAAGGATCCCTCCACAACCAGATTCAACACCTTCCGAATCATTCGAGCCAGCCAGCCCCAGTCCCAATCTGAGAGCCAATTGCTCCCGATTCCGAAGACATTGCGCAGGACTCGACTTTTCAAGCGTATCCATACAAGTCGGGCCGGCCACTGGAATCCATCAACAGCGAACAGCGAACAGCGAACCGAAAAAGAAACAAACTTAGTGATCCTTTTGGGTTAAACTGAGACGTTCCCTCTTCCAACAAACAAACCCAGCCAACCCATGATTTGGGGGCATTTCTTCTCAGCCTCGGTGGATGCTGCTATTACTAGTTATATGCCCGTTTCACCATTAGAGGCCGAGCGAGGCCTGCACCACTCGTTGCGATATGAAATTGATGATATTTAGGATATATTTGTTTATCTATTTTGAATTCTACGGGTTGGTAAAAAAAAAATTTTTTTTAATTTATTGCGATATTTAAATATGCATGGCAATCCACCTGGCAGATTTATTTAAACAAACCCAACAACATCCCCATAGTAACCACCAACTCCAACGCCAACGCCAACAAACTACTTGCAAATCAACTTCAAGACGCCAAAAATTTAACGAAACAATTTTCAAAAAACAGTACAGTAGTAGGAGTCAAAAGAGACTACTAACCCATGCTGTGATCTTTGATGAAACAAATGTTGTTGGGGGAAAAAAAAATCATCAAAGGTTTTAGTGAGCGAGCCGCTGAGATTTTTTGGGTACTATAATATAAAATTTTTGGTAGGGTCGAGGGGGAAATGAAACGACAAAGGAGAACAAGAAGAGAAGAGGAGAGAAGAGGAGAGAAAAAAAAAAGAGGTCAGACGTATGTACAGTACCTCCGTAATAGTTGATAAAATGATGCTGGGTGAGAGTGACTATTGATCAGTCGGAGTTTATATATATAAGCTCTATAAGCTCTATAGATCCGGAAATCTCCAAAAAGCAGTGGAACTCATCTCGAGTTTCACATCCGGGGTTGGGTTGGTGTTCGACATGATAATACTACCCCATACAAAAAATAAAAAAGAAAAGAAAAAAGAAAAGAATAGAAAATATATGAAGAAGTTACCGAGGAGCACCCGAGCAATCACAATGACGCTGAAGGCAGCCAATAAACACAAGGTTAAACGACTTTGTTAAAAATTATTTATTTATTTATTTTTTTTTTTTTTTCATTAATAATCGTTTGTATATATGTCCATGTAATAATAAAACGGATCCTAGATCCGACGTGAGTTGGCAAAAAAAATAATGCAGGTATAATGCACCGAGGACTCGAAGAAGAAAAAGAAAGGGGAGGTGAGAAAGTTCAAGGGATGATATGGTTCGTTAGAGAGCGTACTTGGGGCAACCATAGCCCGGCTTTTCCCCACTCCCTGCTCTCCCTTCTCGTCTCGTCTCGTCTCCTCTCGTCTCCTCTCCTCTCCTCTCCCCTCATTCTCTCCAGCCCGCCAAATCCGAATTTGATCGCTCCAGAGCCAACTCATCTGGGGTTTTTATCATTTGAATATCAGAAAAAAAGGTTATTTCAACTTTCAAGCGTGGGGTAGAACTTCCCGAGAAGGTACAGTGTAAAAAGGGGCACACAGTTGTCTATCGATAAATTAGAAATATATATGTGAGTGTGTAAGGGAAAGAAACTGGACAATAAAAATAATAAAAAAAAAAATTTGACAAGGGTAATTGGGTAGAAGGCAAGAGTAATAATAAGAACGGTCTAGATAGTGGGTGGTAATAAATCATGGGTATAAAAAGTGGTTCTAGGGACAATTAAATAGGTGTGTGCATATTAAAAAGGAGCGTGGGGGTGGGGTATCTATCGCTAGCAAGCAACATTATAAAGGAGTGTCATTCATCGTCCCAGCATCATCAGTCGTTGCATGCATGGTAAGAAAAGGAGAGAGAGGGACGGTAATGCTCGCAAAGTCAAGTGCAAAGCCACATCAAACTAGACAAGGAGAGGAAGGGGGGAATGGACATGTGGGTAGATGGTACAGGGGCATTTGTCTTAATAGATGCGAGACTTTGAAGGGTCTTCACTAATAAGGAAGAATAAGGAAAGAAATCCAGGAAATGGGATATAGGGTATGGAAACTTGGAAATGCACAATGCGCAATATATGGTACAGGATCAAAGGCTGAAGTGGCCAGCTTGGTCGACGTCTGTCAGGCTTTTATCCCTTTTATTCCAGGAGAGAATAGGTCTTGAAGGAATTTAAAGAGAGTTCGCTTTCGTAACGATTTCCCCGACGGGTATGAGGGCTGTTGCAGAACTGGCGCCACAGACATTGGCCCCACAATATCCTCATCGCCACGGTCAGGGAATTTGCTTTTATCGTCGAGCCGAGGGATTTTGATGGCATCGACTACGTGAATACCTGGTTTGTTTAGGCTGACGGGATTGCCTCTGCTATCTTCCAAGCTCGCGGCGAGTTGGTCGTGGTTCTCTCTCCATCGAGCCTCCACCGAATCCCATTTCTTCTCCGTGAGCCTGTAGATATTGGACGTTGTGCCATAATGCTCTGAAATGCGAATAAGATGTTTCGCGTAGTTGCAGCGGGCGAGCTCCCAATTATTCCTGTGCTCTTCAAACGCCTCAAGGGTTCGAGCAGCGGGAAGATATGGTTCAGGGCGTATAATGAAATTCGCATGGCCAAGCTTGTCTGACCACTCATCGTCTGTGTCCGGCATTACAACTGGTGAGGTATCTGGCACATGATGGGCTCTGCAAGCCGCTGCCATCGGTCGGTTAATGGATGTTTGAGAGGCGTGCTGGGATAGCGTTGGTGAAGGTAGACATGTTGGTCGGGAAGTGTCGAGGGAGTTATGGGTTGTAGTTGGGTGTGAGTAGTCGGTCACGTCGGCTACGGAGGGAGACTGTAATGGCGACTGAGTGGGTGATATGTTGTCTCCATTCGGGAGATTCATCATCAAAGGCGGCAGTAAGGGTGTGGTTGGCTTTGGCTCTCTTTCTATGAAACTTTGTCGATTGGCCATGTCGACGTCTAGGGAAGAAATACCGGCCTCGCTTAACCGATCTTCGAAGACTGTTCTGGCCGGGGAGGGGGAATTGTGGCCTTGCCGGACGGATAGCGAGCTGACGGTCGGGCTCACCAGGGTCGATGTTGCGGAATTTGCACGAGACCGGAGCGATTCGTCATACTTCTCCAAAACCGCAGCGGTATCTACCCCCTGTTTGTGTTTCCATTTCGACGACATGGATGTAAATCGGTTACTTAGGCGGGAGATACCGCGAAAAGATGTGGTTGTGCTGCTGCTATCTGACTTTCGTTTCTTGGGTGAGCTTGGCTTTTCCACTACATCGTCTGAAAGATCGTATTCGTGCGATTCGAGTACTGCAGTGTAGACATCATCCGCGTGAACTTGATTGAAATGTGCTACAATTTCACCCCGAGATGTTAGAATGAAAAACGATGCTGATCGCGCCCAATTTCCCAATAGCAACAACAAGACTCACCAAAATAAGGGCTTCCTCCAACAAAACTCGTTTCGCGCTCAAGCGGTTCCTCCTTCACGTCCGTCAGCTGCGTCTTCATAGCACTGTATCCCTCTGTGAGACTCCCTAGACCGGGCGAAGAGGCCAACGAAGATGTGGAGCTGGGGAATCTGTTATGTGTTCTCGCGGAGAAGAGTGATACTGCGGGGGAGCCTGGGTTGGATGACCCAACGGACTGGGTGGATTGAGGCGAGGAGCTTGCGTAGGTAAAGGTTTGGGTTGATTCCATGCTTTGTTCTGCGCTTTCGCGTCTGGTTGCCTCGAAAAGCTGTGATAGACGAACCATTGTTTTATTTTTTTATTAAATAAAAAAAAAAGAAGTAGTGATCTCGTTTTCAACGAACGTTCTTTTTAGGACAAGCGAGAGTATTGCATGATACCTATATAAATGATGTCTTGTGTGCAAGTTGAGGTTGTTTCTTTTTTTCCTTGTTCCGAGTAAGCCCGTGCAAGAACGGCTCGCGGACAATAAGACGGACACACGATAAAATACGTGGCGGTGGACGGATGGCAGCCCAAGGGGAACTCCGTCTGCCAGCTGCGAGTGAGACTAGAGAATACCAGAGCGTGGGGTTTCAGGCTTTCGCGGGGGGATGCGTATTTTTGTTTTTTTACCCGTGTTTGACAAAGAACCAAGAGCACAAGAATTGGGGATGGTGGTCCTCTATTCGCGCATGAAGGGATGGTAGTGTTTGCGTAGGTATTGAACTCGACTCTCTTCAAAAAAAAAAAAAAAAAAGGGCACTTTTTGTAGATTTCTAGGACTGCCAAAACTTAAGTCTTCTTGAGCGGTTGAGCAGAAATAGGGCGACGAGACGACGACAAGATCAACGGCGGCAGAGGTTGGGGAGTTGGCTGTCTTAAAAAGCGAGCGAGAGAAATGGGAGAGAGGGCGCTGGAGACTGAATCCAGGGTCAGCGGAGTTGGAAGATCAAATGGGATCTGCAGAGTGTTGCCCAGCGGGAACAAGCAGCAATGACATGAAAGACGAACTGGAGCGCGAGGAAAACCCCCCCAATGGGCTGAAAGAGGAAAGAAAGTGTGAAGGCAGAAAATGGTTTGAAGGGGGACAGGGCATAAAGGCGATGTAGACAGCGGAGTTAGGACACGCCACGACCATCACTACTACATACTCACGAGAAGCACAAGACAGAGAGAGAGAGGGAGGGAGGGAGAGGGAGGGGATGAGCCAGCGACGACGTCACAGCGGAACAACAGCAGCAGCGCCAGGGAGAGGCAAAGAGAAGCTTGTATGTGCCCTGGGTGTGACCGGAGGGGATAGTTGTTGACAGTGTTGGCTGGACGGAATATTGGTTGGTCTCCGTCTCCGTCTCAAAAGTCTCCCTCTAAGTATCTGGGATAGCCCTGAGTTGTTTGCAGTCGGGCAGACAAACCAGACAGGCGGGAAAAGAAAAAAGAAAAGAAAAAAGAAAAGAAAAAAGAAAAGAAAAAAGAAAAGAAACGAAAAGAAAAGAAAAGAAAAGAAAGAAGAGGTACAAAGCAGCCACTTACAGGAGAGTAGAGCAAAATGCGACAAGACAGAACAAGATTTTTATTTTAGCCCTTGCAACCAACCGAGCAGGACAACAGAACTCGCGCTAGCGGTCTTCGCCAATGGGAAGTCAGCGTATTTTGGGATTATTGTGTGTATTAATTTTAGCTGCGGATGAAGGCGAGTAGTGTACTCCGTACGGGCTACGCCTGGCGGTTGACAACAGGTAAGAAGAGAGCGACGGAGCGTTTTGGCAGAGAGGGGGAGGGGGAGGTGAGGGGGGAAACGGCCAGGAGAAGTAAAAAGATGCGGTACAAAAAAAAAAAGAGGCTGGAGAATGACGAAGGGACCAAAGAATTGGGCGGCGGGAGGCGGGAGATGGGGAGAGTCTGGAAAAAAGTATCCAGAGAAAGCTTCTCTCTCGGCTGGAACTTACTTACTAATTTTTTGATTATTTTTTTTTATTTTTAATTTTTTAATTGTTTATTTATCCCGAGACTAGGGTTAATAATCCTCATAAGAAAAGTATGGAAAAGAAAGCTGCTCTACAGAGATATATATATAAACGATCTACGGAGTATCATCTGAAAACAGGTTGCTTCTTAAAAATGGGGTTACAGTAAATGAAAAAATAAAATAGAATAGAATATCCTCATTCTTACTCCGTACAAAGAAGGATGGAAGGAAGCAAGAAAAAGAGAGTGACAAATTCTTTTTTTATTTTTTTTCCATTTCCTTCTCTTTTTTTCTTGACTCTTTGTGTGGGAAAAAAAGAAATAAGGAATCCAACCAAAAATAGAAAAGAAACACAAAACAAAACCCAAAAAACCGAAAAAAAGAAACGAATAAAAAAAAATACTGTGCAAGGTTAAGGTCTCGCCCGCCGAAGGGCCGAACCAGGCCTCGGGGAGATATCAGAACGTGGCTCCATACCCCACTGGCCAGCCCAGACATGGGATAGTACAAGTACATACATACGTAACCTACAAAAAACACAACTCTTAACCCGACATGGTTTGGCGGAAGCTTGAGGCAGGGTTAGCTTCACTTTTGTCTGCTCCGGACAAGTCCCCGCGGCTTACGTTGCACACTCCTTGGCCTCCAGAGCCCAGGGCTGCTTGATGGATTGGCAGCAGCAGCAAGACGCTGGTGGCCTGTAGGCTAGAAGGGCCCCGTTCCTACTGGGTATCTTGGTTTTTTTTGTGGGCGGGACGGGGCCTCGGGGAGGGGGGGTTCATGATTTCCTTTGCATGGGAGGTTGTGCCTTTTTGGTGTCTCCTGGTGTAGCAACATGATAAACATCCCATCGTAGGGTACTGCTCTGCTCAATGACAAGGAATATTCCCATTCTCTCTCTTTTTTTCCCTTTTTTTTTCCCTTTTCTGTGCCCCCAAAAACTGAAGGGCAGCAGGAAGGGAAATTCCCCAAAAAAAAACTTCACCCCCAACTAAAATTTAGAAGATCGAGGTTAAGGAAGCAACCGATCGTTGAGGGGGGCCATCTCTCACTTTTTGCTTTCAATATTTTTTTTAGGTTTCGGCTTGAGGCTTGTTCCTGCAGCCGAAGAAGCCGTTAACGGCGCGTCGGAAAGGCCAAAAAAAAAAAAAAAAGGGCCATCACAAGAGAAATGGTATTCCCCGAAACTCAAAAAAAGGAGAAACAAAAAGGAGAGAAAAACATTGCCGTTCCTTTCTTTCTTCCTTTAGGTCCACCCTCAGGCATCATCCTTAGATTCGTGGGAAGGCGTCAATACTGAACAATACTGAACAGAACAGAAACAGCGCGCCAGACACGAGACAAAAACCAGCTAAACTTTTTTTCGCCCATTTTTTTTTTTTATTTTTATTTTTTTTATTTTTCAGTTTTGACAAGGGTCCCATGACATCAAGTATTTAAAGCGTAGCGCAACGTTACAAAACAAACTCTAGCACCCAACAACATCAACAAATGAATTAATACTCCGTACGGAGTACTTATTTCGCAGATAGGATAAATCAGAGCCACCTTGCACTGAAGCCCATGATATTATATCTCCGCTCCTGTGGATGATGTCGCGAACCTTTTCTTTTACCATCCTCGCCTCCCCGCCTACCCGCCTACCCGCCTACCCGCCCGCTCCCCTGTCTTGTTCAAGGCGTCTGGGTGTATATATACCCCAGCTGCTGGCCCACGTATTGACCGTGTACCTGACCAGTTATCATGTTGTAGGGCGGTACGACTGCCTGCAACAATCTGTTGGGCATTGTCGCATTGCATCAGTTAAGGAGTGAGAGGGAGTGGGTTGGGGTATTATTTAAAATAGTAACGCGGTCAACAGCGGGGTCAACAACGACAACAACAACACCAACAACAACAAACTTGAAAAACAAGGTTCAAAACAACAACAAAGAGAGGGATGCGGGACAAGCAAGACATGCGGACGGAAAAATGTCCTGCATACGTGGTAATCACCCGTCGTTAGCTACATGGTACATACATACCTATTTATCTGCTGAACTGAAAATGGGGGGGGAAAGGGTGAAAGAAAGCATTTTTGATTTGCTCGACAGGTTTAGTTTTCCTTGTTTGTGAGCTGCAGCTTTTTACAAGGGAGGAGTGGGGTATTTTGGCCAGTGAGTGGCTGTTGGCTGTCAGGTACTGCATGAAAATACCTGAGGTTTACTCCGTACTTAAGAATAAAACTCCTTATTTTGATAT
Organism: Emergomyces pasteurianus Ep9510; assembly: GCA_001883825.1. NCBI lineage: Eukaryota > Fungi > Ascomycota > Eurotiomycetes > Onygenales > Ajellomycetaceae > Emergomyces > Emergomyces pasteurianus. The sequence continues at coordinate 34,284 of LGRN01000271.1, forward strand.
TGGGCCGTCACACCAACGCACGACATGGGAGAGGGAGAGGGATGACCGCTTCGGATCTTCTTCGTATGCTTTCTTTTTTCCTTCCTTAACCTACTACCTCTTTTTCCCTGCAGAGGTGAAAATAATCCGGGTACTCCGTGCACAGAACAGCACATGCTGGGATGCATCCGGCATCCATACAACCAGGCACCCCCAAGGAAAAACATTTGATCCAGAATTCAAGAAAACTCCGAAATAGGCATCATGCGTTGACATTGACACAGCCATATTTACGAGGTTTGGAGCCTATAGTACAGTTATATAAATAAGCCAGGTCTCTCTCTCTCCCGAGCTCGCTCGTTCGCGCAAACAGAGCTATGCACTCCCACTCCATGCTGGGCCCAAGTTGGAGAAATCTTAAAATCACCTCCTATTAAGCATAGGCTTCACGGATATGGATGCGATTACCATCAATTCAATCTAGCTGGGTGGGATGTCGCAGATGTCAAGGCACGAGCACTCGCGTTAATGGGCCTGGCCGAGCTGATTCTGGAGTTTGTTTAGTGTAACCCCCTGATACAGCACCAGTTGTCTATATTTTCTTTTTTTTTTTTTTTTCGGCGATCAATTTAGGGCTGTCAGTTTAGGGCTGGCTGACAAAAAAACAGGCCTTTGCTTGCCCCACTATCTTAGTCCACATTGTATTGTATGTAGTACGCTTTCCCTCTTGGTTCTACAACCTCCAGGGATGGCGGGGTGCTCATGGGAGGAATACCAAAATAGAGAGAAACAGGGATAGATTGGGACAGAAAATCGAACCCTATTGTCAGAGTATTGTGTGTGCGCAGGAAAAAAAAAAAACCTTACTTGGACAGTATATACTGTATGTCAATGGTCTAAGTTTGAGCTACACTACATCAGGCGCGCATCGAATGAATATGCTAGATGGCGAGCATATACTCAGCACCATAGATATATTTAGATTTGATAACTTCCTTCTCTCCCCGACTACCCAACAGGAAAAGCAAGTTAAGCATCTCAGCCTCTCCCTAGGGATGATTGTATGCGCAATAAAAAATTGCAAAGTTTGTTTCAGTTCTTTTGGCTCTCATCGTCAGTGATTGGCATTTGCCACATTTATCTGAATGAAATTTCCAATGTTTTTCTTTTCTTTTCTTTTTTTCAATAATCCTCATGTTTAATCGTTGCTCTGCATTCTGAGAATCTCACAGATTCAGCTGCAAAATACGAAATCCATTTTAATTTTTCACCAATAAGAAGAAAAAAATTCGCCCTCGCTTCAATTTTGATAACTACTGTATATATCAACCCCTCCCCCACGGCCATCAAAATTTTCGGGCCGTCCAATTTCAAATACGCCCAGTCACCAGCATCTTAACTGGGGCTGAAACAGACACCAAAGAAAGCGGCCAGGCATGAGTGATGGTTGGTTATCCGGCGACAAACAGCAATGCAATGACAAACGCAGGAACAGGAGCAGCAGCAGACAAGAACCGGCGATAGCTTCCGTGTTTTTTTTTTTTTTTTTTTTTTTTTTTTTTTTTTCGTCTCGGTGCCAGCACCATGGAGGACACA
>LGRN01000272.1:0-35769 GCA_001883825.1 Emergomyces pasteurianus Ep9510
GCGTGGAATTTTTTTTTGGGCTCCTTTATGGTATTTCTCATTTCCTTTGATTGTTATATTTTTTTCTTTTTTTTTTTCTTTTTTCTTTTTTTTTTTTTCTTTTTTGGATGGGATGTCAATTGGCGTTGGCCTCATTTATTTATTTATTTATTTTCATTTTCATTTTCATTTTCATTTTCATTTTCATTTTCATTTTCATACTACCATTTGACATATCCTCCACATACTATAGTGTCCAGGCCCGGGGTCAACTACTAATTACTAACTACTACTACTTGTGTACGTTGACAATTTGTGTCAGGGTCAACATTACCAACTACTACTACTATATTAATAATTTCCGATATAAAATTAGGAAAGATAATAGTTGAAGACTTCAAAGTGCTGGCCCGTAATCCATGTCTGGGTTACTCGTAGGAGGTTATCCTCCTGATCGGGTTTAGTGCAACATGCAATCTGCTTAATTTCTCCCTTTCTCAATTAATTGATGAAGTCTGGCATTTCTTAACTGCATCTCAGACGCTTTTGTATCAGGCTCTGGCCATCGTCAAAGTGCAAGGCCTGCAAGGCCTGCAGGGTTTGATTGGCGAAAATGTGTCCCTGGTGAAATTACCCCAGTATATCTGAGGGGAATGTGTTAAGGGTGCGCGACTCATACGCCTGTTTGATGTAGAACTTGCAGATTGTACGCGAAGAAGTTGGGCTGTCTTGCTGTTACACATGCTGTGGCGGCAGGGAGCATTTTCCGTTGGCCTCATGTCACCGGCTCTCTGATTGACAATGATTGCATAGCCAGGGTTACCAAGGCCCATGGAAGTTGACCGTTCCCTTGTTTGCAACAGGGGCATTTTGCATATAATTGAGGTGATTTGAACATGTGCTAGCATCCAGTGAGTACTGGATCCATTCTCTGGGCTAGGAGCATGAAATCAACCTGCGAAACCTTGACACAATTTTGTAGATGCTTATTCTATTTTGAAAAACAAAATCATAAACTAGACCAACAGATGACACCAAAACAACAAGGCAGCACAAGCTGGCCACCCAGATTGCCCAATTGATCTGAAGATTTGTGCAGATGATGTCAGCATTGTGATACCAAGCACGAGAGTTATTGAAACTGTTGGTGAAAAGAACAGCAAGGCAATGGTCTGGGACTTGGACAGGGATTTGTAGACGCACTCACGGTCTGGTATACAACCAGATGTGACCATTGAAAGCGAACATTGGCTTCAGATTGTGAGTTCCAGGGGGAATGCCTTGACAAGTACAGAATGTCTTAGCAGCACTAGTAGTGATCAGGGGAATATTCAAGCCATTGTCATCACAGACTATCGCCACTGAAGCAGCAGAAAACATCTCTAGAGAGAGAAATGTCTCACTAATTTGATGAAAGTCTCCCAATCTATCTGTGTCTGATGGCATGGGCGATTTCTGTTAAATGAGAGGTCAAGGCTAGGACAAAGTCACAAAGGTAAGTATTTTTCTAATTTCGCCTGCCATTACGCTGAAGTCTTCAATAGAAAGCTAATAAATCTGTAGATGATATAGATATGGCCAACTGACTAGCTTTACATGATTACTATTTATCCAGGTGTCAGCGGCAGCAGAGGTGGCAATATTTTGGCAGTTGCTATTACTCAGGCAGCCCTTTGGAATGACTAGAGAATGAAACGAAATTTTAGTGGCTGTCATGCTATTGTCATTTATATCTAACATCGTCTGACAAACGGGCAGATTTGAAAAAAAGAATGCAATTCATCTCTAGTTCTATCACATCACTCAGAAACGTCCAGTCTCATTACTCGGCAAGGCCACGGTGCCTCGTTAGGCTTTGGGAGATCAAGGGCGGCGACAACTCGACATCCAGACGTTTCGTAAAATCTAGATCACCTCATTAGCGCCTCACAGTCCGTTATGGGCAGCGGAGCGCGACTCACTTAACAAGGTGGCCCCCATTTCCACCAAAACAATCCAGAAAGATCGTCTTCTTCCCCAGCTTTCTGGCTCTATGCTTCGCATGTTCGATTAATGCTGCACCAGCACCTTTCCGCAGCGGGCCAGCGCGGTAATCGCTCACAAGCGCACTTAGATAAATGAATTTTTTCTCCCGCTCAGCCTCCTCAAGGATAGACTTCATCTCCTCCTTGTCGTTCAAGTAATGCGAGAATGCAGTCGTCGTAACCATTGCTCCAGTCTGGACAAAGCGTTTGCCATCCTCACTAGTCCTAAATACCGCGTCCGCTTCTGCTTGATTGGCCGGATCCGCTGGATCAACTTCAACTTCCGTAATGAAGACTTCCACATACTTGCCATCTCCAGTCACCTGGTACTCAAGGGAGTCCTTTACAGCCGTTTGCATGAGCACCTTTGAGCCTGGACGCTCCGATAGGGGCTGTGATCCCCATTGTTGGCCGCTGCCTTTGGCCTCAAGATGCGGCAACGTGGAGTCGAATGCAGCGAGGATGTGCTCGACATCCTCCATAGAAGACGAATGGCGTATAAGGATTTGATGCATTCTGCTGAAATAATGAACTCTGTTGACAATTAAAAGAAGAAATATTGCAAAAAACTCGAGGCCTGATACTTAGTATTATCAATCCATTGGACGGCTGCCTAGTTCACGTGACGATCGTTAGCAATGCTACATCGGACATGATGATTGGGCATCCCCGTGGGGATACTCTACCAGCAAGTCTTACTTGAGGCACAAGAAATTTAAGGCATAGGTAGCGTGGAAAGCTAAAAGTTGGTCATATTTATCGGAGACCACAAGCAAATCTCACGGCTCGCGGGGGAAGTCTTTAATGTTTCCGACCAAGCAGTTCGGCCATAATCTGGGGTGGCGCTGGATAGTATTTATTAAAAAATTTCCAGTTCTTGACGTAAAAACGATGGGCAAATTAGCGAGCCAAAAATTCCTCTCCTGTGGTCACCAAACCCCCGAAGTCGGTCTCGGAACTGTAAATTAAAATAGAAACCGCATCCATTGTGCAGTTCATAAACAAGGAAACGGAGCTCATCAAGAACATCATGATGAGGCAAGATTGGAATTCTCTCCCTGGCACCGCTTTTGTCCTCTTTCACCTCGCCATGGGGCTCGCTAGATCTTGAACCACGCAGAGCAACCACCCTCCTGCCAAAAATCTTTATTAGCTTTTCCTTGAAGAAAAAATGGAGAGCTGACTTAAAAAAAAGATGAAGGTGTATTGTTTGCCCTTCACCCAGCATCAGTAGGTCCGTCCTCTCTTGCAACCCCTTTGCTCAAACCCCTTCGTTCATCCTTCATACCACTCACGGCCAAAAGCAATACGAAGGATGGGTTGAGGAAAGCAATGCCAATCCTTTGCCCCACGGCGTGGACAATATCGCGCGGGTCACAAATGACGCTTTCATGTGCGCTCTTGCGTAAGGCTTTTGTTCTTCCGTAAACAAATTTTTATATAGTTAAAGCACAGGACAAACAGCACCCGGCACATAACTAAAATAAACCCTGAAGTCTCAAACAACTTGATCTCGAGCATTCTCGGATATTAGCCTACACAGTAGATGATGGTCATCATAGGCGGGAGACTGGTTAGAGCAGATGCGAGAAACGAGCGGATCACAGCACTATTACCCAATCAAGTAGAAGCAAAGGAAACGGTCTGCACCACTCTAGCCAGGGGTGAGTGGTTCCCCTCCTCACTCCATTCACTTGGGAGTAAGGTCCAAGTTATGTAATGAAGGAGCCAAGCGATGTAGAACCGACCCCTGGACACTTATTCATATATGTGCTCGAGTAAATTGAGTTTTAGGCAGGTGGTCTTCAGGAATTCGGTCCCGAGAATCTGTCCTGTTGGCTGGTACACTTTCATCCCCAGAACTAAAGTCAAATGTTTCTGTGTTGAAACAGGCAAAATATGAAACCCAAACCCCCTGTTCAACTGAGAAACCCTTGTCACCAAAGGCGTCCTTCTTGGCGCCATTGTTAAATCTCACACAAAGAATTCCTCAAAAATCTCCGGAGGAGGTATGGCACGCTTGTCATCAAATTCAACTCCCAACAAATCCTCAGGACATTTTTGAGATCAAGAATGGCAGTCCACTACTTAATTAGCTCCTCATAAATCGCGGGTAGAGGGCGGTGTCTTCATGTAGTGCTAGAGCGGCGGAAGGCCAGGTCCTTTCGCAGGGCGGAATCCGTCCCCCAGCAATGTTAGCTTCTTGCTGGGTCGGGATTAAGTCAGTATTTATATATGTCAGCCCGACCTTGCTAAATTAAAGCAATAGTTCAAAAAATCGGAATAGTTGCTGTGAAAAGAGCTTTTTGGCATTTCATACCCATTCTTCCCTCGAAACCTCGAAATATCTGGCCACGGCATGTGGCTTGGCGAACTCATCAGATCGAGGGGTCAATAACATGCACAGAAGCATGCAAAGTGCGAACCATGATGAGGCTAGTTTCGGACGCAATGCAACGCCTGTGTTAGGAGGAGAAGCTCAATTGCCACCCAGCACAGGTCCAGCGCTCCCGGAAGCAGCTCAGTCGAGACTCTCACCATAAATGATCATTGAACGTATCTGGACGCGGAGCTAAATGTAGGGGAGGTCTTTGTCCCCTGTTGATAGATACACCTTGTTATCACCAAATCCGACCTCTGGAATTGCAGCCCTTGATCGTCTGCGCTCCCAAACACTCCTAAACTACCACTTTGAATGCTTGTAGAATCGTATTTGACCACCTGCAAAGGTAAACCAGAATGTTGGTCAAATTAAATTAATTTTCTGAGAACATGACATTTAATATTGTAGGCAACATTAAGTAATGTCAACTTCCCTTCACTCACTCCGGTAGAACCCACCAAGCTCGTTGGTACGATGATGTTCCCATGAACACGTGACCAATATCATATGGATGGCTTTCTATTATGGACCAGAGCCCCGTAGGCAGGATAAGGGGTAGCAACGAGGGCAACCATTCAGATATAACCTGAGAGTGCATCACAATTCTTTCGCCTTGATCGTCCACTCCCAACCCGAGTACATCCCAAATGAAAAAGCCTATGATATGAAAAGACTATTTTGAAAAATGTTCTTACAAGACTCTTATGTTACAGTGAATTTGCGCCCGCCTAATGTTCCAGCCAGCTCTCTTTATTTGACGAAGAAAATTCCGCATAGAAGGGTAGAAGTGGAACAAAAGAAAATGGACATAAAATGGACATAAAATGGGAGCGAGGGGCACCGTTTGTGAGAGAAGTCGTGTTTAAGGAGCACCAGTTTCTGAGTGAGGTTGGGTTGCTACAGTCGGTATGGAAACAAAGACAAGTCAAAGGTTTCAAATTTATAGCACTACTAGATCGACTACCATGCATTGACTTCAAAATTTTCCTGCATCATTATGTTAGACTTAATTTTTTCGTAAATTTTCCGCCAGACGGAGTTTCAACTTACTTCTGAAAAGTATGTGGTTACAACAGTCCGATCCTGGAACTTCCTTCCCGCAAGAGCTTTGAGCGCTTTCGTGGCCGACTCGCTGTTGTCAAACTTGACGTAGATTTTGCCAACGCCCGAGGATTGTTTGTTGTTCCCGGTTGGTCTTGGGATTTTAAGTTCCAAAACTTCTCCGTATTTTGAGCATTCATCACGAACGTCATCACAGATTTCTATACCCCACATCAGTGAATATCCAAGCGCAGTCATAGAATAATATTAGAATACAAGGTTAAATACCTTCATAATCATCGTTATCCAGTAGCTCCTCAGTCGTAACCATGTTCAGCAATTGAAGAACACGACCTGCTTCAATGTCCTGAGAAGTTGTTTTGGCATACATGGACATGGCGTTAACGCCCATGTCAAGGCCAGCAGCCTGTGTGGTTCCAATGCTGGCACGAACCACTTTAAGCCTTTTGTTACCGAGTTCCATGCCATTCAAGTTTTCAACAGCGATGTCAGTCGACATCGGATCAAGGTACTCGCAAAATGCAATTCCCTATTTGCGAGTTAGCGTGAATATTGTAACAGGTAAAATGCCTCCCTTACCCTAGATTCTCCCGTCTCACTATCCTTCACAAGAACAAATGACTTGAGTTCTCCAAAAGAAACGAGGAGCATAGTGACTGGTTCTTCCTCGATAAATGGAGGGATGTTCGACACACATATCTTGTTCGGCGAATCCGGGACTACGTTGGAAACCACGCCCTCCTGATGGGGCTCTTCTTCAACTGCAGACGGAAGTATATAGTCCTTTGGTCGACGTATTGATAGTCCTTGATTTGATCCATTGACATCTCCGTTTGATGTATCCATGTCGCCACTATCCTCCAGGCTAATACCATCAAAGGCCAATGCAACAGTGGTGTCCGCGGCGCTTCGGAACTCAAGTAAACCGAAAGATTTATCTTTGGATAGTTGCGCGGACACGCACGGATCGACGCCTTTGATGACGTTAAGCCCATTCAGCTGGAGGTTAAAGAACTGTACTAAGTTCTCCTCCGTAGCTGATGCAGGGAGATTATGAACAAAAAGGCGCTTCGCTTGGCGGGAGTTCGAGGGTTTTAGGACAGTATTGGTAGATGTGCCAGGAGCAGCAGTAGGGGTAGTGGTCGGTGGATGAATGAAAGCTTGCAGTCGGCTAGGATCAACTGCCTGCTGACGCGGTGCACCTGGCAGAGGGAACATGCCTGTAGGTAACGTTAGGTACAAATTCACATGCACAGGATATCAATACACTTTTCTGCTCACCGGAAAGCTTTGCCTGCTCTGCCGTTACATGTTCGTAACCAGGCGGTTTAATATCCCACTGCGTCAGCCGACGTTTCCGTTCGAGTATGGGAATAATGTCAGTCAGATCTGGCGTGGGCTCTCTTTTTTTGGGCGGTGGGCTGGCACTCCTCTTCCGCTCCCTACCCCCGCCGAATGCATCCCGATCTCTACCTCTACCTCCTCGGGACCTATCATCAGGTACTTCTCGGTCGCGTCGAGAAGATCTATCATCGTCATCCCTCCTATGATCGCGACGCCTCTCGCCCCGGTCTCTATCCCATTCCCTCTCATCTCGTCGGCCTGAATACCTATCTTCCCGCTCTCTTGCGCGATAGTCACGGCTAGAAGAGTACAAGTCTGGTTCCGGTTCGCGCCGCCCCGACCTTGACCCAGGCTGAGGAGACCGTGATCTTCTTCTTTCTCTTTCCCGTCTATCACCACGATCGCCACGGCTACTGCGGTCACCACGATCCTTTCTATCCTCTCGATCGGAGCGAGCGCCACCCTAAAAAGGTACAAGGAATAAGCAAAAATACGGGAAATGGGTGGCTGATGGATCGAACTGGAATCGAGAGGGATGGCAATAACATACATAATAGTCCCGCGATCGTCCCGGGTCTATGAAGGGCTACGAGTCAGTTACGGTATCGTTCAGGGATCAGTCTAAGTGAGCTCTTACCTTTACCCCTAGCAGCGTAGCTGTCCCCGTTCATTCTGTCCAGTTGAACGAGAATTGAGGTAATGAAACTGCAAGCGATCCCAACAGCGAATTTGACAAGATCAGGAGCTTGCCACTAAACGTATTAAGCGGAAGATGCACAGAAAGTAATGGTTAGTGATGTTTTGGGAATGGATGGCTGCTCAGCTCGCTGCCGGATATAAATAACCTTTACAAAAACTTGAAGATTAAGTGCGAAAGGTGAGCCGCCATTGAGTATGAAGTGCTCTGAAATTCTTGGCGCGATCCTGCCAGATCCCGTTAAACGGATCCACATGTCACGTGCCACATCCCCTGCCTGGACCTTGAACGCGCTCTCAGGGGCAAGCAACACTACACAAAGTTTCACCACAACTTGGTGTTTTAATCTACTCGCAGTAATGTCAATTGGCGCGTTTTCCGAATGGCGGAAGCTGCCAATAAGCTTGACCGAGCTCTGTATCAATACTACTCTCCGCTGTGGGCAATCGTTTCGGTGAGCGCCTTTCTAAATACCACGCAAGATCAAATTCATCTTATACAACGTGCTAACAAGCGCCTGGTATACCTCCCAACGAGCAAACTTAGATGGCAAAAGTCGGGAGATAACGAATGGAATTGCGCCCTTTATGGTCGCATTGTGTCTTTGCGACAGGACGCCACACACCTCCATTTTCGATCATATTTTCCTCCAACTCCACCTGCATTGCCGACTCCCCCATCTTCCATACCAGCATCAAGAGGAGAAGATTGGTGCGAGAAAATCGATGATACAGAAGCATTGATTAGAACCTACTTCAACCTTGACTTGAACCTAACAGACCTCTATGAACAATGGTCAACTGCAGATAAAAACTTCAAGCGGAAAGCCCCTCAGTTCACTGGGATCCGTATCTTAAGACAAGATGCTTGGGAGGCATTAATTTCCTTTATTTGCAGTAGCAATAACAATATAGCGCGGATCTCACAAATGGTATGTGTATGTCTTTGTAGTCCGGTATATATCTTTCTTAGTAACAGAGCCACTCTTTATCCCATAGGTAGAGAAGCTATGTTTGAACTACGGCCCATTGGTTGGATACGTTGACAAAAAACCCTATCATGATTTTCCGATCCCTCAGGCACTGGCAGGTCGTGATGTTGAAGCGCGCCTCCGTGAACTTGGATTCGGATATCGGGCAAAGTATATTTATCAAACTGCGCTTATTGTTGCGAACGATCGTGAGGAAGGCTGGTTAAATTCTCTCCGCAACCCTGAGTGTCCGGCGTTTGGCGCAAGCCCGGTACCTGCCGGGGAAATGGCGGAAGGGGGTAGAGAGGGATATCGAAAGGCTCATGAATCCCTCCTTGAGCTTCAGGGAGTTGGTCCGAAAGTCGCAGATTGCGTGTGCCTCATGGGCTTGGGTTGGGGAGAGGCCGTTCCAGTCGATACTCACGGTAAGTCATCGACTTCCACTTTATCACCTCATTGACTTTTTCTTAATTACTTATGAATTATTCGACATAGTGTGGCAAATTGCGCAGCGCGATTACAAATTCGGTAAGGGAAAGCATAAAAGCTTAACCAAAGCAACGTACGATGCTGTGGGTAACCATTTCCGAAACCTCTGGGGAAAGGAGGCTGGCTGGGCCCACAGCGTCTTGTTTACAGCGGATTTGAAAACATTTTCGGGACGAATAGCCTCCAAAGTCGAAGCAGATATGGAAGTTACCGAAAACAGGGAGAACAGAGTAAAGATGATGGCTGGCGGCCAGATTTCAGTCAAGAGAGAACTGCCTGATGGACTTGAGGAGACAAAGATACATGTTGAAGCGGTCGAAACCGCACCAAACCAAGTTTCAAAAAAACGACGAACTCGCCAAGGAGGATGAAGCTTCGTACCAACGACAAATAGGACAGCTGACAGATCCGGCTTCGCACAAAACTTCGCCCGATATCAGAGAACCCAAATATTTTCTCTTTAATTTATTAGTTGACAAGCCCTTTAAATTCGTGGGGTCTTCATATTCCGAACTTCCGCCCACCGCTCAAGACAGAATCACCACCCTATTTGGTCAACAACACACTGTCAGCAAATGCAAGCAAGGGCGCTCAGCATTCTGAGCATTTTCGCCCCCGGCAGACCGAACACTGTTCCATATTTATTCGTGTCTCAAGACCTCCAGGATCTTGTCCACTAATATCCAAAGTGCCACATTTGAAAGTGGTTCTAGAAAGCTTCGCATGGCTAGGCTGCCAGCGGTGGTGATCAGGACCGCGTGACAGGAATACATATTTTATCGGTTCGTATGCCAGTGAGCCGACAGGAAAAGTGTGGGTTTCGGGACATTCCACAGGTTGTTCAGCTTGAAACGAGTTGGGCGTTACGCTTTAATACACATATGTCCTAGACTTAATAAATGCACGGTGGTATATAAATTTATTTATAAATAAACAAGTTGTTGGGAGTGAAACTAATCAGTTTGTCAAGCATTCTCCTACCCTATCTGTGCCGGTTCTTGGCGGAGGATAGATACATGGAAGGCCACGCAACTTTCAGGCTACGTTCGCCTGGAGCTTTCAACAAGAGTATCCGACTATCAGAATGTGTGGTCTTTGGCGAGTTCTACCTGTATTTTTACTGTCGCACTCTGCCTATATTCTCCTTGGTGTATTTCTTCAACGGGGATGGATGGGCGGAATACGCTCAGCAGTGTTCAATCTTGGTAACGTACTTCACCACGAACTTGATCACACCACGAACTTGATCAGCCACTCACGTGATATCAAACTCTATATAATATAACTAGCTATTTGACTTGCTTGGTTTCGCCGTACAGGCTACTAGTCCTAAGCACCACGTAGAGGTGCAAGCCAGGCTTAGATGTCGTACACAGGGCCCGTACAACTGAGCAGTGCAGTGTAGATGGAACGCTCAAATAGAAAGAAAGAGAGAGAGTTGTACGTACGAACTAGAGAACAATGAGATTCTTCACAGTACCCAGCAGAGCCGGCGGGTGTAAGCGATTATCTCCAGGAGAAGGCGGAGGCTCATCATCAGCATACATCAGAAAATCATCTGATAAATCTCATACAGAGCAGCGAACAGCGTGGTCACGTCACTTACAATTACTACATGCATCATCAAAATGCTCTGTTGTACAACAGCATTGAGAGAATAGAATGAGTCTTGATAAGCCAGCAGCGCAAGCATTGCATGACACTGTCAGGATTCTTTTATAAGAGTTTATCAGAATCCCATTGATGTATGAAGATCAATGAGATCCTACCTGATCTAGACGTAGACGACTCTGTACGAAGTCTACATCGCGACCAGGCAATGCTAGAAGATTCCAACTCTGAGAACTGTGACAGAATTGCTCAAACGCAGGCCAGAAGACATAAACGACCCTGTAGAGCCCGAGAACATCTTCATGAGCCAGTTGGGCTCGAGCCAGCCTGAGAGCGGCCACTGCAGGGTTGTAGAGAACAAGAGTTCTACATACAAACCATGTTAGCACTTATTTTAATGAGAGAGATTAAGCTTACATTGTTGTTTGATCGCTGTTCATACGCATTCAAACACATTGTTAGCCTGAATTCACAACTCATTGATTTTCATTGTATAAATGCTTAAACAAGAGTATTCAGTCTTTGTACAATGAAAATTAATGAAAGACAATAAAGAATTGATGAGATTACTTACTACAATGTTAATAATAAGAGACTTAAAGAGAGAAAGAAGAAGAAGAAGAAGAAGAAGAAGAAGAAGAGAGAAAATATATTGTTGTAAAAGCTCTTTTAAAAAGAAAAGTCATGTAAGTTGAGTTTTATTCACTGAAATCTATATACAATAAGTCATACAGAACTATTCTCTAAAAGAACAAGTACAAGCAGTGTGCTTAATAGATCTGCATAAGCTGCAGCACTTAACTGCTCATCTTTTGACTATAGAAGCTTTAAAAATAATGATTTCATTCTCTGAAACACTGTCATCTTGTACATAATTATCATCACTGTTTTGTACAGAATCCTCATTGTCAGTTTGTACAAAATTGTTGTCAGAATTCTCATTGTCAGTTCGTACGCGTCTAGCTGCATCTTCTTAAGACTGATACATGCTCTTTCTTTTTCTTAACTGCTTCTCATTTACAGCTCTTAGCTTCATGTTCTCTTGTGTAAGTAAAACATTATTAATCATGAGCTTCTCATAGTTAATAAAGAGCTTATTTAGAAATTGATTTGTTAAATTAAAGAGAGGTGTTGTACGCTGCTGTATTTAATTCTGTAGTCTAACTGATTGTCATTAAATCTTTGCAATATTGTTTAATGTTTTCAAAGTTCAAGAGCTTTAAGAACTGTATAAAGTGTCTGATAAAGAAGTTAATATTTAAAGCTTTAATAAAACTTGCTGAGAATTATACAAAATCAAATCAGTGACTCTGAATGCACTTTAAATAATTTGCTCAGTAAAGCTTTTAGTATGAGTCTTAAGATATAAAAATAAGAAATTCATCTTGTTCACATGATTGATTTTACATTGTATTTTCTTCTTCATCTGCTTTTCATATGACTGCTTTAAAAAAACAAAGTAACTTACATTTAAAGATTACAGTAGATGTAAAAAATGAGAAGACATATAGAGAAGAATAATCTTATTCTTCATACAAAAATCATTAAATTTAACAGTAGCATGACTTTCATGACCATTCATGATCAGTAGTCAATATTCACTTTTCATACAATTACAAGTTTACTTGTCAAAAATCTTCTTAAGTTAAAAGAATTCAAGCTCATCAGTTGTTCAATCATTTAAACTACACTTTACAACTCAATTAAATAATAATTTAATCTTCTTATTGTACAAAGAAATCCACTTTTCTTTAAAGATAATCATAGAATCTAATGCCTTTCTTAAAGCATTGATACTATTGATTACTGTACACCATTCTTGGTTTTCAGGCTCTAATAACTTTAGACAATCTTTTCACTCAGAATTAATGATAATTATACAGACTGAAATTATTTCTCTTGTAAATTCAATCTTATTCATGTTGTAGCTATTGTTTGATAAAATCTCATATTTCTCAGTAATTTCTTGTATGATTTAAAATCATGCTTGTATGATCTTTGAATCTTCACAGAGGAAACACTTATAATTGAACTTTTGTATGAATTTTAACTTTAATTCCTCATGTCGTTGAATAAATCAGGAGACTCAGTTGAGTTCAACAGGCTCTGTATTCTCATTGTCACGTTTCTTAAGAAGTAGATTGGCCATGCTTTGTACAGTAGAATGACAAGAAGAAAGGCCATGTTTATTCATAGATAAAATCTATTGTACAAGAGCAGTTTCTTTAAAGATCTGCAGCTTCAACTTCTTTGAATTAGCTGTATTTCTGTCTGTACAATGATTGATAAAATTATTTAAACTTGTAAAGAGAACATCATATAATGTAGCAGCACTTTGAATACTTATGTCATGCCATGTGTTTAATATTCGATTAACGTTCGCTTATATCGCTTAGAATGGCGCTAATACTAGCGCCATGCACACAACGCTACGCACAGATGTATATATATAAAATCCCTGCCGCCTCGAGTATTCGGGAAGGCAGCGATTAGCTACATACCATTGTACATATACCTAGCCCAACGGCCATCTGTATATATCTATATTCATTATCTGCTATTAGTTCTTTACATTGTCTATTCAGCACTACACTCTTACAGTTTCTAATCATTTAAATCAATTGAGAGACAGTTCATTGAACTAATCAGCAATTATGATCTTTAAACAAAATCTAAGATCTTAAAACACTTCTTGTATAATAACACTCTCTATGACTACTGAAAACAAGAGCTTAAAGCACTTTAGAACTGCATCTTTTATGTCACAAGTAACAATAAATAATTCTTCAGAGCAGAATACACTCAATCTTAACTCAGAAGACATGATTTAAGCAAAAACCTGAACATTGAAGAAAAAAATCAAGATTCTTAAGACAAAGCAGAACTTAATAGATCTGTAAAAGCAATATATCATTCTTTAACAACAGCTTAAAAACAATCTTGTTATAAATTAGAAAATCAACAACAACACAGAGCAAGAATTACACTTAGTTCTTAAAAGAAACACTACAAGTAACATTAACTTACTTAATTATAATGCTTGTAGTGCACTTGAAAACTGTAAAAAAATGTCTACTGCTACTTTAAGTGTCTGAAACACTTACTCAGTGCTAATAATAAACATAATATTAATCAATCATTCTTTTCTTAACTTAATCTCTCTATGATAAGACAAACTAAAAGACTCTGAAATGACTGAATGCTTAATGTGTAAAGAAGTAAAGAAATTTCATGTAAAAAGCATGAAAGAGCTTAAGAACTTTACAATCTTTGTTATAGTCTTTTATGTTAATGACATAGAATACTTTAATAAAGCAGATCATTAAAAAATCATTAAAGCTGTTACTTACTTTAATATTAAAACTTAGAAATGTTAATATTAACACACGCATAATATATGAACATTATTCTTATAAAACTACTTTTTAAATTAAATGTAGAAACAAGTTACAGACTCTGATAAAGCATTTTATAATTCAGACATGCAGTATCTTGAAATGAAACAGTGCAAGACATAAACAGTACATTAATTTATAACATAATTACAAGCAGTTAAAGAACATCTGTGACATTTCTATGAAGAATATCATTAAAAGACTCATTTGTACATGAAAGTTCTATTCAAGATATATCATGAATTTAATAAATATATAATAAAATTAAAAAATCTTGAATATAATGCAGTTCTTACAAGACTTGCTACTGTAGAAAATAATCTATTAAAAAGAAATAAGAAAATTAAAGAAAAGTTTAATTTTAATAATAATTACTTCTTTCATTGCAGTTTAAGTAATAAAAACAATATTAACTACATAAATACTAGTGATAAAAAGCGCTTTTGAAATATCTTTAATTAAATTAAAAATCAAGAAGCTTAAAAATGATGTGACTTTTATTAAGATGTCATTGAGTACATTACTATAAACTGCAAGACAAAAGCTTTTTAAAACAAGTCAAAGACTGTTATAAAAAACAATTAAGACAAGTCATTAAGATCACAATGACCGCTTAAGAGCTCTACAGTTAACACAAAAGCTCACTGTTCTTCATTATTCTTGTTAAGATAAGAATTTTAAAAGAATTAAAACAAGTGATAGTTCTTATAAATTTAAGAGCTGAGATTAACTTTATCAGTGAGTTCTGAGCTAAAGTAAACAATTTAAAGACAACACATTGCATTTTACACACTGTTAAGTCAATAGACAAATGTATGATGTACTTTTTTAAAGAGTACAATCTTGCTATCAGTGTGATTAATAGTATAAAAACAACACTAGAAGCTGAACATTTCTTTTACACTATTAAGATAGCTAACTATGACTTAGTCTTAAGCTTTTCTTAGCTTAAAGCCAGTAATTCTCTTATAGATTAACATAACAAGAACTTTTTATTTTACTTTAGAAGCTCAGAGAATAAACTTGATGTCATATCTGTAAAGAACACTGTACAAGAACTTTTTACAAAAGTATAGACTGAAATTGTCATAATGCTGTCAACTTCATCATCTTCTTTACAATTAATTACAGAGTCAATCACTGTCAACATGATTACATACATAAATATATTAATCAGACTATTGAACTATATAATGTCATTCATGCATCTCTTCTCAGAGAAAGCTGCTTTAAACATAACAGTGCTAGAAGATGTAAAACATTACATTAATATCAAGTCTGACACAACTTCTCTCTTTATGTCTATTTATAATATCTTTACAACAAAGCTTTTTACACTTTAAAAGTATATAAACAGTGCATTAGTAAAGAAGTAAATACAATCATTAAAAAGCCTCATTAATGTCTTAATTCTTTTTATATTTAAAAAAAACAAAGATCTACAGCTCTGTGTAGACTATAGAGATTTAAATTATATTACACTTAAGAATTAATACTCTCTTTCTCTTGTTAATAAATTACTTAACAGACTTTCAGAAGCTTAAGTTTTTATTAAACTTGATCTTTATAATGTATACTACTGTATATTAATAGTAAAACAAGATCACTGAAAGTCTGTCTTCTGTACATGCTATGAACATTTTAAGTATGTTGTAATATCTTTTAAACTTATAAACATGTCTGTAACATTTTAAGTCTACATTAACAATGTCTTGTTTGATTTTCTTGATATATGTTATGTTGTCTATCTTAATGACATTCTAATATACTCAGACTCTATAAAAAAGTACAAGAAATATGTTCAACAGATGCTTGAACGCTTACAGTATGTAAAACTCTTTATAAAATACTTTAAGTGTGAGTTTACAATGAACAAAACTTTATTTCTTAATTTTATTATAAAATTTAAAAGCATTAAAATGAAGTAGAAAAGAGTAGTCACGATTCTTAAATGATCTATCTCAACCACAGTCAAGAAGATTTAATTCTTTTTAAAATTTATAAATTTCTATCAACACTTTATCTGCTTCTACTCTTACATTATTATAACTTTCTTTAATTTTATTAAAAGCTGTAAAAAAGAAGAGAAAAAGCTGTTATTTATATGAAATGACAAGATAGAATATACTTTTAATGAGCTTAAAAGATGTTTTATCACTGCATCACTTCTTGTACATTTTAATTTTATAAAACATATATAGATTAAACTTAATGCATTTATCTATGCAGTAGCTGTTATCATCTTACAACTTTTAAATAACAGTTTATAGCATTCTATAGTCTATTAATCTTGCAAACTCATTAACACAGAAACTTGTTATAATATTCATGACAAAAAGCTTCTAATTATTATCACAGCATTTAAGAATTAAAGACATTATTTAAAGAGAAGTAAATACTTGATTTAAGTCTGATCAGACTATGTTAATCTACAGTACTTTATAATGATTAAAGTACTTAATAGACATTAAGTTAAATAAGCAGAAGCACTCTCTGTGTATGATTTTATATTACTGCATTGCTTGAGAGACAAGAACTCTACAAATGCACTCAGTCATTGTGTTAATTACAACAACTCTTTTCATAACAAGATTATGTTATCTACTCTGCAATAAAAAATCAGACATAGAGTTAAAGTAGATTAAAACACAGATTTCTATAAATTATTAAAACTTATTATAAACTGTGTACAGATGTATGATGACAAGCACAGCGCTTAATCATCAATCTCTTTTATTATTAAATATATAAATTCTTCTTTTAAATCACACATCATGCAGTACTGTGATACAGATAAAGACATTTATAACTCTTTACATTATGATAACACAAGACATAGTTCTTTTAACTATGCTCATTAACAATACATGTCTTGATTAATAATTAACACAGTCGTCATTAGAGAATCAGCATACATAAAAATGCTTAAGTCTATTACTACACTGTTACAGCAAGCTCAAGATCTTAATTCTTTTATTATAAAAAGAAAAGTAAAAATAAAGATAAAAGATATTATTAACATTGATGATATTTTATAAATACTTGTAAAGAACAATGTTTTGCAAGTGAATGAACAAGCATACATTTCACTGTAACAAGTGCTTATTAATAAAATAATTCACATCAATCATGATGATTTACAGAGAGATCATTTTAATATTAAACAGTCTATAAAAAGCATTTAAAACAAGTATTTTTAACATGAACTATTTAAAGATGTTACTCACCATGTGTAAACATGTAACATATGTCAACACATAAAACTAAAATGTTATAAACAATATAATAAAATGAGTACAATTCTCATGTCTTTATAACTATTTAAAACAATTTTTATGAATTTTATAACTAAATTGTCTTTCTTAAACTTTCTATAACAGACATACAATGCTATTCTCATCATTGTAAATATTTATACAAAATTCTTTATATACATATCATGTATAAAAGATGTTACAGTAAAAGAACTTACAGAAATCATGTACAGCAAGCTATACACAGTATTTAACATTCTATAAAATCATGTTTCAGACTGAGAAGCGTTATTTACAAGTCATTACTAGTCTACTTTCTGCTATATGATAGACACATGTTACAAGCTTTTCACGATCTTTCATTCTCAGATTAACAGTTAAACAAAACAACAAAATCAAACTCTGAAACACTATTTACACTGTTTTATTAATTATTATCAAGATGTTAACCACAGAGCCTTTCGATAGCAAGCGTTCACAGGCAACTGATCAAGAATTGGTTCAGTTGTCATGTCTTATACTGCTTGATAACTAAAGAAAGCCATGAATGCTACTATCTAGACTTGCTTAACATGAAGAGTAAGAATAACTTTAATGTTAAGATAGATACAGAGTAAAGTATAGTCTGATGTACAATCGTACTGTGTGTGTAGTATAACAGAATATACTAAGTAATTAAGACTAAGATTATGTAAAGAATGAAGAGAATTAATATGTAATTGATTGTAAAGAGTAGAGAAGTAGAGTAACAGATGTAATAGAAAGTAGAATAAAAATAAGATTGATCATGATTAAGAAGATAAGCTTCTATGATTCTAAGAGTAAATGAGTGTCTTTATATACATGATGAAATTTTTTAATAGTTCTAGTAGTCTTGATAGTTTCTGAAACTACTGACATTATCTGAACTACTGATAGGTTTGATAGTTCTGATAGTTCATTTGTCTATCAAACCTATCATATCTATCAGATACATGATCTTCAGGCTTAGATTTCTCTTGTACTGTCTATTTTCTTAATCTGTTTTGTTTCATTAACTCTGATTGCTTCTGTAAGATGTCTCTTTCTCAGATCTATAACATTATTTTCTCTCTTCTTTAATAAGCTGTCTCAGTGACTAATTATAAATAAATGTGTTCTTCTATATTCTTGTAAAATTCTTTTATCTTTCTTTTATAGATTTTCTTTTCTTTCACTGTGTCTTCTTTGTCTTTTTAATCATGATTCATGATTTTATCTTTTATTGTCATGAACTTGTAATTAACATTGAGAGATTAGATTTTGTTATGACTTTATCTTATGTTCATTGTTCACAAACTGATCATTCTTACATTAAATTTAATTACTCTTTAAAGTGTAGTGAATGTATAAAGTTAAGTCATTGTTGTATATATAATAATTTTGTCTCTTGATTAAACTGATTTAAACTTTACTGTACTCAGAATCAGCTTAATATTAAAAAGAGTTGTTTAAAAAAGAAACAGTCTGAATTTCTTAAGAAAGTGCTGAAGAAATAAAAATGTTTTTCTTAAAAATTTAATTGTTTTTAAAAATAAAAGAAATTCTTAAAAGAGCATGCTGATAAATTTCTTCAGTTCAATGTAAAATCTTTAAAAAAGTTAAAAAAGTTAAAAGAGAAGAAAGAAAAATATCATGAAATACAAGCTGCTCAGCAATGTAAGATAAAACAGCTTTTTATAACTATTAATAACTTCTCTTTTACACTTTTTAACTCTTAGCTTACTCAATTGAATCAATCTCTAGATTTTGTTAATAAAACTATTAAATTATCTACTTCACATTCTGTAGATGTTTAATAGATTTTTAAATGTTTTCTAAAATATTACATTTTATTCATTTAATTAAATAATAATCTTTTTTACTGATTCTTTACTTGTTCAGAATCTTCTTGATTTTATATTTTTAATTATTAAGATTGATTTTTATTTAATATGATTTAATGTTTTGCAGTGCTTTTTCTAATAGTAAAACATGAAAAATTAAGTGTATTTTTATGATTTTAAATAATTAAAGTTTATAGTTGACTGATTCTGTTTTCTTAATAATTTTAAAGAGTCTTAGTTTTCAGTAGTTTAATTTTTTATTTAATCTTTTCATTTTTATGTTTTATTATAGTAGAAACACTTTCTTCTTCTTCTTAAATTAAGATGTCTTCTAACATTTTTTGTTATAGTAGTATTTTATTTTTTTATTTAAGAATTTGATTTTTCTTTATAGATATTTATATAATTTCTTTATCTGATCTGCTTTTAATTCTACTTCTTAAGCTCTTGTCTTGTTTAACAGTTTTTCTTGTAAAATGTCTGATTCTTGTCTGTAATTTACATAGAACAGCATGACTTCTGTAATCACATTTTTTAAACTATTATAAGTCAATTATGTCATGAGTAAAAGTTCTGTCTAATTGTTTTGTTTATAATTAACATAACAATGTAAATATTGTTTTACAGTTTAATTTATTCTTTTTAATTGTTTATTTATTTATAAATGATAGATTGTAAAAAGCTTGCTTTTAATTCTTATCTTTGCTGATAATGTTTATTAAAACTTAAAGATAAATCTTCTGTCTTGATCAGTGATAATCTTCTTTAGTATTCTAAAATTAGTAAACATATTTTTAAGTATAATGTGTACTGTCTTTAATGCTGTGATGACTTCTTGATATGAAAAAAAATAAGTGTATTTTGTGAGTCAATCTGTAATTGTAAGTATAGAGTCATATGATTTCTTTTCATGTAGCTCTTTAGACTTAAATAGTTTTATTATAAAGTTTATTGTTATTAATTTTTAAGGTTTTTAAGATAATGAAATTGATTGTAATTATTTATATGATGCATGTCGCTCTGCTTTAACTCTTTTATAAGTTTTACAATTTTAAATGTACTCTTTAATAATTGTTTACATGCTTGATTAGTAGTACTTTTTTAATATTTGTTTAACTGTCTTTTTTATCTTAAAGTGCTCTAAGATGACTGAATCATGTTTCTCTTTTAACACTTCTTGTTAAACAGTTTCTGATACATATATTTATTACTTGTACATGAAGATCTCATTAATTTTTTATTATGTTTCTTTCATTTATTCTTTTATTTTTAAAGCTTTTTTAATCTTTTTTAATGTAATCAATGCTTTGATTCTTGTATACATGACTTAAATTGTCTAAGAATTAAAAATCATCTGTTTCTTCTTCTTTTTAAAAAAAGTTTACTTTTATGTTTTCTTGTTCATTAAATCAAGTCTTTGACTTAAAGCGTCTGTTCAGATGTTTTTTTTTTTTATAATATTAAATTTTAAAGTTGTATACTGCTAAGATTTTTAATCATCTAGTTTATTGTCTTGTTAATTCTTTTATAATTGTAAAATACTGAAGATTATAATGATCTGATAGTATTGTAATCTGATATTTAACTTCTTTTAAATATACTCTTTATTTTTTCAACGTGATCACTATTGTTAATAATTTCTTGTTATAAATATTGTAGTTCTGTTTTATTAATGACATGGTTCTTATAAAGCAGGTTATAAGTTTTGATTTCTCTTGCTCATTTAACTGTTGCAATCTTGTATTAATAACACAGTTTAAGATGTTAGTATTAACAATGCTCAGCTTTTCTGAATTAAAATGTCTCTTTATCTCTTCTTGTTAAAATACTTTCTTTATCTTATTAAATGCTTCTTGTTGTCTCTTCTTTTATTTAAATGATGTGTTTTTTTAAAATAACTTTGTTAGCTCTTGTATGATTTTTGAAAATCTTTGAATGTATGTTTAATAATAGTTAGTCAGTTCATGAAACGACTGTACTTCTGTAACATTCTTTAACATAGATCAGTCTATCACTGTCTGTATTTTATTAGAATTTATTTGTATTTCTTCAATGAAGATAACATGTTCTAGAAATTTAATCTCTTTTTTAAAAAACTTGTATTTTTCTGGTTTTAGAAGCAAATAATTCTTCTTTAGTTTTATTAAAACTTTTTTAACTTTCTTTACATGATTCTTCTAGCTGTTGATCATGTAGATTAACACATTGTTTAAGTACATGATTATAAATATGTTTAAATATTTATACAGTACTTGATTGATCATGACTTGAAAAGTCACAGATGCATTGATTAGCTTAAATGACATTATTAAATACTTATAAAGTCTGAATCTTGTTTTAAAAGCAGTTTTTTATTTCTCTTCTTCTTTCATTTGTATTAAATTATAGATCTCTCTAAGATTCAACACTGTAAACTAGATTATCTTTTAAAATCTATTCTATATTTTCTTAATAAGTGATAATGAGTATTAATTTTTTATCATGATGCTGTTCAGCTGCTGATAGTCTACACACAATTATAGACTTTTATTTTTTTTTAAGACAAATATTATTAAATATCTCACTGATGATGTAAATGATCTAATAAAGCTCTTTGCTTTATTTTTATCTATGTACTTTTATAGTTCTGACAGTTTCTTTTCTGTCATTTAATATATAATAAAGTAAGTAGATTTTTCTCTCTTTTGTATGAGTATTTCATGATCTTATTTTCTATGTTTTAATAAACTCTGCAATATTTTCTTTTCTTAAAATATTTTCTTAAACTTTATATACTCTTTTAATATTTTAATTGTTTTAATAAGTGTAGCTGATGTTATTGCTCTTTAGTTTTAATCTTTTCTAGCTTTCTTTATTACTTAAATCTTTTTGTTTATAGCTTTGTCTTTAACTCTTTCTTTACTGTAATTACTGAGCTTCAGAATCGTTGATCTTAAGAAACATTTATATTTTATTAATCTTAATTGTCTCTTCTGTCAATTTATTTCTAAATTGTGTTTCTGTAATCATGAGTATTTGAGTATTATATTATATTCTTCAGTCTGTGTAAGATTGAATATAATCTCTTCTTCATGGTCTTTTATTCTTATCTGTATTAAATATGTTTCTCTGTTAACTTTCTTTAGATTAACTTGTCTAAGTCTCTGTAAACAGTAATTATTCTGTTTAAGTCTTGTCAGAATTTTGTTTCTTTTTACAAATCTTTTGTTTAAAAACAATCTGATTATTTTTAAATCTAGTAGTGCACACGCATCTTACTCTGTCAGTTTTATTTAAATTTATAAATGTAATGCTTCTTCTATAGTGACTAACTTTTAATCTCTTTTACTATTTTAAGACTCTATTTCTGAATAGCATAGTCATTTTTTAACTCTGTTATAATTTTTATAAGTTTTAAGATCTTGATGTTCAATGTTTTGCATAGAGTTTTTACATCTTTAACATTCTTTTGTCAGTTTAATGTTTTCTTTTTCTATTAAATTTCTTTAATAATATATCTTCATATGTCTTGTTCTGTTGATTTACATTGTTTATTATAGTATATTCTTAATGTTTTATCATTGTTAATGTATCAATGCATTCTTTCTTTTTTAAATGTCTTAATAAACTTTGTTAATCTTTACTTTGTTTATTTTTGTTAATAAGCATGTTGTGCTTTCATGCAGCTTAAATCTGTATAGAATATTTAAGTAATATTCTTGTAATCTTTATAATTAATGTTCAATCTTGAATTCTCTTACAGTTTTTTTAATATAAAGATAAATTTAAACAATGACAGTTCTGATGATCTTACTTATAATGCTTTAAGTGAGTATTTCTCTTTCATTTTCTTGTCATTGTGTATTTTATAAAGATAATTTTAGTATAACAATCATGATGTCTCTGTACATTTAAAATTGTTTGTCTTTAATTTCACTGTCTGCAGTTTGTTATAATCTTACTGTTTAAGATTCTTTACTGTAACTTGTAGCATCTTTATTTATCTTCTTAATATAAAGATAAGAGACTGTCTGTCTACAATCTTCTCTTTTTTCTTAAATTTTAATATAATGTCTTCATCATCATCACTGTCTGATATAAAGTCATTAATATCACTGTTATAGACTTGTATGACTTATAAATGTTGTCTTTTTTGTAATGTATACTTAAATTCTTCTTTTTTATTTATATGAGTTAGATAATCTGTACTTGTGTAAAAAGCTTAATGTATCTTATCATGCTCTGAATGCATTATATCTTTTATATTTTATAAGTCAGATACTTTTTCTTTGTTAATATTGTTTAAATATACTTAACATTCTTCTATCTTGCAGTTGTAAAAGATTTCATGATATAAGTAATTAAGATTGATTTATTATCATTCAATGTTGTTCTGTTGCTGTTGTAAATGATATTTATAGTTGTATTTAAACATTTTATATTCTTAATATTATAAATGATTCTTCTTTCTTATATTCTCATTCATTTTCTTAACATGATATTTACACTTTAAGTAAAGTAGTTTAAATGTCTTGTTCTTTGTTCTTATCTGTTAATGAACATTTTTATATAGTTTTCATGTTTTCTGTTTATAGTTTGTTTAAAATCTGTCATGTATCTACTGCGCTGTCTTGCTGTACATTTCTTATTCTTTTTATATTTATTTTATATATTACTGTTTATCTTTTTATATAGTGTGTTGTTCTTAATTTTATAGATGTTAAATAGAATTGTTCTGTGTTTAAATACTTGATTTTAACTTTTAATGAGTGTTAAAGAATTTGTTTTCTTCTTTTATAACAATTTCTTATTTCTCTTCATCATCATTTGACTGTATTATAACTCTTAAATATTTAATTTCTTAATACTCTCTCTAGTTTGCTTTTAACTTTTAATTATATCATGGCTTTTTCTGCAGACATTTCTTTGCCTGATAATCTAATTTTTTATAATTAAAATATAAATTTTTCTTACAACATCTTTACTTCTTATTATCTTAAACAGTAGTGTTAAGTTTTATAAATTGTGATTTATAAATGTTGTTTTTCTTTTTAAATCTCTTAACTTGTTCATTGTACTGTCTCTTTTTCTTAAGTCACTGTTTATAAAGTCAATTGTCAATTCTGACTGCTACTCTCATCATCTTAGACAGTATTATTAATCTTCTTTTTAATCATATAATTTTATTTTTAATCTTATTTTTTAATTCTTGATAGTAGCTTGCTGTCAAAGTCTTGTCATCTTAATTTAAATGTAAGATAATCTACTGAAAAGTGAATGCATAGCTAGTCATTGATTTTATTTATTATAGATTATAAACTTTTTACACTGCTGTCTGCTTTTCATCTATTTTTTTAAAGATTATTTTAATCTTTTAAACAAAAGTATTATAGTTTTTAAATATTGTGTTTATTTTATTATCTTGATCATCTGCTGAGTCATGAAATCATGATCTTACTCTAGACTTAAATTAATTAAAGACTGTTTTAATCAGAAAGATTAATGCTGTTAAAACTTTGTTATGTTCTTTTTATAACTTGTCTGAGTTAGTTGCAAGATAGACATTCATTTACATTAAAAATGTTCTTATTTTCTCTTATTCTTTAAAGAACAAAGTAGATAAGTTTATCTTTAATGATCTTATATTATGTTTCTCAAGCTGCTTGCATTTTATCACTAGATTTTTATTAACTTTTAAAATGACTTAAATATTAAGCTTAAGGCCTTCAGTCATTGATTCTGCTCTTAATGTCATAGCTTCTTTTTCTCTTTAACTCTTCTTGACTTTTCTTTAAAAGATATTTTATCTACAATTAATTGTACATGATAACAAACATTGTTCATGTACAGTTTTCTTAATTAATAGTGTATATTTCTTCAAGCTAGGGTTCTCTGTATTCTTGAATTAGAGACAATCAATGTTAATTACAGAGTCTTTTAATAGCAAGTGTTTACAAGCAACTGATCAAGAATTGATTTAATTGTTGTGTTTTATACTGCTTAATAACTAAAGAAAGCCATGAGTGTTACTATCTAGACTTGTTTAACATAAAGAGTAAGAATAGCTTCAGTGTTAAAGTAGATACAGAGTAAAGTATAGTCTGATGTACAATCATACTGTATGTGTAGTATAGCAGAATATACTAAGTAATTAAGACTAAGATTATATAAAGAATAAAGAGAATTAATATGCAATTGATTGTAAAGAGTAAAGAAGTAGAGTGATAGATGTAATATAAAGTAGAATGAGAATAAGATTGATTGTGATCAAGAAAATAAGCTTCTATGATTTTAAGAATAAATGAGCGTCTTTATATACATGATGGAATTTCTTGATAGTTCTAGTAGTTCTGGTAGTTCCTGGAACTACTGACACTATCTGAACTACTGATAGGTTTGATAGTTCTGGTAGTTCATCTGTCTATTGAATCTATCATATCTACCAGACACGTGATCTCCGGGCTTAGGTTTCTTCTGTACTGTCTATTTTCTTAGTCCGCTTTGTTTCATTGGCTCTGGTTGCTTCTGCGGGGTGTCTCTTTCTCAGGTTCGTAACATAAGACAATTGAACTAGATGACTTTCACTGACATAATTCATTTACAATACATTCTGTTACAGCTCTACTGACACAGTATTTACAGAGACTCTTATAAGATATTAATCAGATCTTAAGATCAATGTTGATAAATCACTGCATTCTGTTGCTATTCAAGTCACTTATTATGTACAACTTATAAAAGAATCACATGACAAGCTCAAAGAAAATCTTTAAAAGACATGACAAGTGTAAAAGACATACTATAATTTTAAATATAAGTTAAGATGATTTAAAGTTAATGAATATGTTATTCTGAACGCTAAGAATCTGTGCTTAATACACTTAGTGTATAAATTAGATCATAAGTATGTTGAATCTTTTAAGATAATAGCAACTGTTAAACAGCAAGTGTACAAGCTTGAATTGTCATTCTTATATAAAAGCATTCATCTAGTTTTTCATGTTTCTTTTTTTAAACTGTACAACTGTAGAGATGATGCTCTACTGAAGTTTAAACTAGATCTGATTGACAAAGAAGAACAGTTTTAATGTAAAGTCATACTTTAAAAACATAAATATAAAAACAAACCAGCAGAATATCTGATTTGTTAGATTAAATAAGACTCAGTGAGAGATATATAAGAATCAGAGAAACACATAGCAGACATAGAGACTTTTAAGATATTTCTAAAACAAGAAGCAGAGTGACAAGTAAATTAAAAGTTTATTAAAAGACATAACAAGTGCATAATTGACTGACTTAAGACATAACAAGTACATTACTGATTGACTTAAGACATGAAAAGTGATACTAGAAGACATATTCAATGTTTAATACACTCTTTTTACATTGTACTACTTTTTTCTTACAAGATTTTTGTTTACAAGTGATTTTAACAAGACAGAAAGCAAAGAATTCAATTGTCATCTCTTTATAAAAAAGCTTATTTATTCAGTCTTAAAGAGTAACACTGCATAAAATAAAAAGAAAATTAAGACTTTAAGAAACAGTCAAAGTCGCTCAGTCTGTTACACACATACATACATACACTGTTACTTTACTTTAACTATCTATTTAAAAAGAAGACTGAAAAATTTCTTCATCTTTAAGAGACTTCTTTTTACTTTCTCTGTTACAAGTCACTGCTTGTATATCTTTTAAAAAATCAAGTCAGATCTTCTCTTTAATACAGTCTCTTACAAACTGTTCAGAAATCCTCTTCTTACTTCACACTTTCATCTTTAAACTCAACATTTCTCTTCTCTTTTACACTTAAAGCACACTCTTTCTTCTCTTTCATGTTCACTGTGTACTTTATTCTTAACTTCATACTTTTTATGCTTCTTATCTTCATTCTCTTGCTTCTTGTACTTTACTTTTTCTTCTTTTTTAAAAAGCTCTTTACAACTCTGCTCTTTATAAAAGACATTACAATCTTCATCATCTTCTTTATTCTTACAGTCATTCTCATCATTATTATTGTAATTACTTAATACTTAATCACTTCAATCACTGCTGTCTTGCATGCATGAGCATGAAAACATGTTAATTAAGATGCATTGAGCTCACTGATCAGAGCAGTCAGCTCACAATACTCAGATAAGCATACACACTTTACACAGGCCTTAAATCACACTGTATCATGAAGAAATATAAGACACTTGACACGTTTCAACAGAGCTATCTACCGCGCTTATTAATCTTAACATACAAAATAAACACGCTATAAGTGTAAATAGATGTTAACTTATCTGCTTGCAGGTATGATGATTCTAGTCATAAGAGTCACAACATCTTCTGATCTCTGAGAGCAACTTACAACAAAACTCCATGTCTTTCATGCAGAAAAGACAGTGTTACGAACCTGAGAAAGAGACATTCTGCAGAAGCAACCAGAGTCAATAAAACAAAGCAGACTAAGGAAATAGATAGTACAGAAGAAATCTAAGCCTAGAGATCACGTGTCTGATAGGTATGATAGGTTCAATAGACAAACAAACTATCAAAACTATCAAATCTATCAGTAGTTTAAATAGTGTCAGTAGTTTCAGAAACTATCAGAACTATCAGAACTATTAAGAGATTTCATTATGTATATAAAGACACTCATTTACTCTTAGAATCATAGAAGCTTATCTTCTTGATCACAATCAATCTTATTTTTATTCTACTTTCTATTACATCTGTTACTTTACTTTTCTACTCTTCATAATCAATTGCATATTGATTCTTTTTATTCTTTATATAATCTTAATCTTGATTACTTAGTATATTCTGCTATACTACATACACAGTACAATTGTATATTAAACTATACTTCACTCTGTATCTATCTTAACATTAAAGCTATTCTTACTCTTTACATTGAGCAAGTCTAGATAGTGACACTCACAGCTTTCTTTAGTTATTAAGCAGTATAAGATATGATAACTGAATTAATTCTTAATCAGTTGCTTGTGAACGCTTGCTATTAAAAAACTCTGTGATTAATATTGATCGTCTCTAATTTAAGAATACAGAGAACTCTAGTGTTAACCACAGAGCCTTTCGATAGCAAGCGTTCACGAGCAACTGATCAAGAATTAATTCAGTTGTCATGCCTTATACTGCTTAATAACTAAAGAAAGCCGCGAATGCCACTATCTAGGCTTGCTCAACGATTTAGAGTAAGAATAGCTCTGATGTTAAGGTAGGTACAGGGTGAAGTATAGTCCGATGTGCAATTGTACTGTGTGTGTAGTATAGCAGAGTATACTAGTAATCAAGACTAAGATTATATAGAGAATGAAGAGAATTAATATGCAATTGATTGTAAAGAGTAAAGAAGTAGAGTAACAGATGTAATAGAAAGTAGAATGAGAATAAGATTGATTGTGATTAAGAAGATAAGCTTCTATGATTCTAAGGGTAAATGAGTGTCTTTATATACATGATGAAATCTCTTGATAGTTCTAGTAGTTCTGGTAGTTTTAGGAACTACTGATACTACCTGAACTACTGATAGATTTGATAGTTCTAGTAGTTTGTCTGTCTATCAAACCTATCATGCTTATCAGACATGTGATCTCTAGGTTTAGATTTCTTCTGTATCATCTATTTTCTTAGTCTGCTTTGTTTCATTGACTCTAGTTACTTCTACAGAGTGTCTCTTTCTTAAGTCTGTAACATCATTCTCTTTCTTCTTTAATAAGCTGTCTCAGTGACTAATCATAAATAGATGTGTTCTTTCATGTTCTTGTGAAATTTCTTCATCTTTCTTTTTATAGATTTTCTTTTCTTTTACTATTTCTCTTTCATCTTTCTGATCATGACTTGTAATTTCATCTCTCATCGTCATGAACTTGTAATTAATATCAAGAGATCAGACTTTGTTATGACTTTATTTTATGTTTATTGTTCACAAACTAATCATTCTTGCATTAAATTTAATCACTCTTTAAAGTGTAGTGAATGTGTAAAGTTAAGTTGTTGTTGTGTATATGATAATTTTGTCTCTTGATCAGACTGATTTAAACTCTACTGTGCTCAGAATCAGCTCAATGTTAAAAAGAGTTGTTTAAAAAAGAAACAGTCTAAATTCTTTAAGAAAGTATTGAAGAAATAAAAACATTTTTCTTAAAAACTTAATTGTCTTTAAAAATAAAAGAAATTTCTTAAAGAATGTGCTAATAAATTTCTTAAATCTGATATAAAATCTTTAAAGAAGTTGAAAAAGTTAAAAGAGAAGAAAGAAAAACATTGTAAAGTATAAACTGCTCAATAATGTAAGATGAAACAGCTTTTTATAATCATTAATAACTTTTTTTTTACACTTTCTAACTCTTAGCTTACTTAGCTGAATTAATCTTTAAATTTTATTAATAAAACTGTTGAATCATCTGCTTCATGTTTTACAGATGTTTAATAGATTTTTACATGTTTTCTAAGATATTGCATTCTGTTCATTTAATTAAATAATAATCTTTTTCACTGATTCTCTACTTGTTTAAAATCTTCTTGATTTTATATTTCTGATCATTAAAATCAATTTTCATTTAATATGATTTAGCGTTTTACAGTGCTTTTTTTAATAGTAAAATATGAAAAATTAAGTGTATTTTTATGATTTTGAGTAATTAAAGTTTGTAGTTGACTGATTCTGTTTTTTTAATAATTTTAAAGAGTCTTAGTTTCTAATGATTCAATTTTTTACTTGATCTTTTTATTTTTATATTTTGTTACAGTAGAAACACTTTCTTTCTCTTCTTAAATTAAGATGTCTTCTAACATTTTTTGTCATAGTAGTGTTTCATTTTTTCATTTAAGAATTTAATTTCTCTCTGTAAATATTCATGCAATTTCTTTATCTGATCTACTTTTAGTGTTACTTTTTAAGCTCTTGTCTCATTTAACAGTTCTTCTTATAAAATGTCTGATTTTTGTCTGTAATTTATATAGAACAGTGTGACTTCTGTAATCACATTTTTTAAACTATTGTAAGCTAATTATGTCATGAATAAAAGTTCTGCTCAATTGTTTTGTTTGTAATTAACATAACAATGTAAATATTGTTCTACAGTCTGATTCATTCTTTTTAATTGTTCATTCATTTACAGATAATAGACTGTAAAAAGCTTGCTTTTAATTCTCATTTTTGTTGATAATATTTACTAAAACTTAAAGATAAACCTTTTGTCTTGATTAATGACAATCTTCTTTAATATTTTAAAATTAGTGAACATATTTTTAAGTATAATGTGTACTGTCTCTGATGCTGTGATGACTTCTTGATATAAAAGAAAATAAGTGTATTTTGTAAGTCGATCTGTAATCGTAAGTATAAAGTCATATGGTTTCTTCTCGTGTGGCTCTTTAGACTTGAATAGTTTTACTATAAAGTTCATTGTTATTAATTTTCAAGGTTTTTAAGATAGTGAAATTGATTATAATTGTTTATATAATGTATATTGCTTTGCTTTAACTCTTTTACAAGCTTTACAGTTTTAAATGTACTCTCTAATGATTGTTTACATGCTCAGTTAGTAGTACTTTTTTAATATTTGTTTAACTGTCTTCTCTATCTTAAAATGTCTTAAGATGACTGAATCATGTTTCTCTTTTAACATTTCTTGTTAAATGATTTCTGATACATATATTCATTGTTTATGCATGAAGATTTTATTGATTTTTTATTATGTCTCTTTCATTCATTCTTCTGTTTTTAAAGCTTTTTTAATCTTTTTTAATGTAATCAATACTTTAGTTCTTGCATACATGACTTAAATTGTCTAAGAATTAAAGATCATCTGATTCTTCTTCTTTTTAAAAAAAGTTTACTTTTACATCTTCTTATTCATTAAATCAAGTCTTTAATTTAAAACGTCTACTCAAATGTTTTCTTTTCTCTTACAATGTTAAATTTTAAAGTTATATGTTGCTAAGATTTCTGATTATCTAGCTTGTTGTCTTATTAATTCTTTTATAATTATAAAGTACTGAAGATTGTGATGATCTGATAGTATTGTAACCTGATATTTAACTCCTTTTAAATATACTCTTCATTTTTTTAATATAGTTACTATTATTAATAACTTCTTGTCATGAACATTGTAGTTCTGTTTTATTAATAACATGATTCTTGTAAAGCAGGCTATAAGTCTTGATTTTTCTTGCTCATCTAGCTGTTGTAATCTTGCATTAATAGCACAGTCTGAGATGTCAGTGTTAATAATGTTTAACTTTTCTAAATTGAAATGTCTTCTTATCTCTTCTTGTTAAAATACTTTCTTTATCTTATCAAATGCTTCTTGTTATCTCTCTTTCTATTTAAATGATGTGTTTTTTCAGAATAACTTTATTAACTCTCATGCAATTTCTGAAAATTCTTAAATATATGTTTAATAATAATTAGTCAGTTCATGAAACGACTGTACTTCTGTGACATTCTTTGACATAGATCAGTCTATCATTATCTGTATTTTATTAGAATTTATTTATATTTCTTTAATGAAGATGACATGTTCTAGAAATTTAATCTCTTTCTTAAAAAACTTGCATTTTTTTAGTTTCAGAAACAAATGATTCTTCTTTAATTTTATTAGAACTTTCTTAACTTTCTTTACATGATTCTTTTGACTGTTGATTGTGTAGATCAACACGTTGTTTAAGTACATGATTATAAATATGTTTAGATATTTATACAGTACTTGATTGATCATGACTTAAAAAGTCACAGACACATTAATTAGCTTAAATGACATTATCAAGTACTTGTAAAGTCTGAATCTTGTTTTAAAAGCAATCTTTTATTCCTCTTCTTCTTTCATTTGTATCAGATTATAAATCTCTCTAAGATTCAACACTGTAAATCAGGTTATCTTTTAAAACTTATTCTATATTTTCTTAATAAGTGATAGTAAGTATTGATTCTTTATTGTGATGTTGTTCAGCTGCTGATAGTCTATGCATAATTATAAACTCTTATTCTTTTTTAAGATAAATATCATTGAATATTCTGCTAATGATATAAATGACTTAATAAAGCTCTTTGCTTTATTTTTGTCTATGTACTTTTGTAGTTCTGATAGTTTCTTTTCTGTCATTTAATATATAATGAAGTAAGTAAATTTTTCTTTCTTTTGTATAGATATTTTATAATCTCATTCTCTATGTTTTAATAAACTCTGCAATATTTCTTTTTCTTAAAATATTTTCTTAAACTTCATGTACTCTTTTAATATTTTAATTGTTTTAGTAAGTGTAGTTGATGTCATTGCTCTTTAATTTTAATCTTTTCTAGCTTTCTTTGTTGTTTAAATTTTTTTATTTATAGCTTTGTCTTTGACTCTTTCTTTGCTGTGATTGCTAAGCTTTAAAATCATTAATCTTAAGAAACATTTATATTTCATTAGTCTCAATTGTTTCTTCTGTTAATTTATTTTTAAATTATGTTTCTGTAATCATGAATATTTGAGTATTATGTCATATTCTTCAGTCTGTGTAAGATTAAATATAATCTCTTCTTTATAATCTTTTATTTTCATCTATATTAAATATGTTTCTCTGTTAACTTTCTTTAGATTAACTTGTTTAAGTCTCTGTAAATAGTAATCATTCTGTTTAAGTCTTGTTAGAATTTTGTTTCTTTTTGCGAATCTCTTGTTTAAAAACAACTCAGTCGCTCTTGAATTTAATAATGCATGTGTGTCTTGCTCTGTCAGTTTTGTTTAAATTTATAAATGTAATACTTCTTTCATGATGACTAACTTCTGATCTCTTTTGCTATTTCAAGGCTCTATTTCTGAATAGCATAGTCATTTTTTAACTCTGTTATAATTTTCATGAGTTTCAAGATCTTGATGTTCAATGTTTTACATAGAGTTTTTACATCTTTAACATTCTCTTGTCAGTTCAGTGTTTTTTTTTTCTATTGAATTTCTTTAATGATGTATCTTTATATATCTTGTTCTGTTGATTTACATTGCTTGTTGTAGCATATTCTTAATGTTTTGTTATCATTGACATGTCAATGCATTCTTTCTTCTTTAAATATCTTAATAAACTCTGTTAATCTTTACTCTGTTTGTTTTTATTAATAAGCATGTCATGCTTCTGTGCAGCTTAAATTCATGTAGAATATTTAAGTAATATTCTTGTAATCTTTGTAATTGATGTTTAACCTTGAATCTTCTTGCAGTTTTTTTAGTATAAAGATAGGTTTAAACAACGATGATTCTGATGATCTTACTTACAGTGCTTTGAGTGAGTATTTCTTCTTTATTTTCTTGTTATTGTGTATCTTATAAA
Organism: Emergomyces pasteurianus Ep9510; assembly: GCA_001883825.1. Taxonomy (NCBI): domain Eukaryota; kingdom Fungi; phylum Ascomycota; class Eurotiomycetes; order Onygenales; family Ajellomycetaceae; genus Emergomyces; species Emergomyces pasteurianus. The sequence goes on from LGRN01000272.1 coordinate 33,357, forward strand.
GATGATTTCAGCATAGCAATCATGATATCTTTACACATCTAGAATTGTTTATCTTTGATTTTACTGTCTGCAGTTCATTGTAGTCTTACTGCTTAAGATTCTTCACTGTGACTTATAGTATCTTTATTTATCTTCTCAACATGAAGATAAGAGACTGTCTGTCTACAATCTTCTCTTCTTTTTTAAATTTTAATATAATGTCTTCATCATCATTGCTGTTCAATATAAAGTCATTAATATTACTGTTATAAACTTATGTAGCTTGTAAATGCCGTCTTTTTCATAATGTATACTTAAATTCTTCTTTTTTGTTCATATGAATTAAGCAATCTGTACTTGTGCAAAAAGCTCAATGTATCTTATCATGCTCTGAATGCATCATATCTTTTATATCTTATAAGTCAGATACTTCTTCTTCATCAGTGTCATTTAAACATACTTAACATTCTTCTATCTTACAGTTATAAAAGATTTTATAATATAAATGATTGAAATCAGTTCATTGTCATTCAATGTTGTTCTATTACTGTTGTAAATGATATTTACAGTTGTACTTGAATATTTTATATTCTCAGTGTTATGAATGATCTTTCTTTTTTATATTCTCATTCATTTTCTTAGCATAATATTTACATTTTAAGTAAAGTAGTTTAAATGTTTTGTTCTCTGTTCTTATTTGTCAATGAACATTCTTACATAGTTTTTATGTTTTTTATTTATGATTTGTTTAAAATCTGTTATGTATCTACTGTGCTGTCTTGCTGTACATTTCTTGTTCTTTTTATATGTGTTTTATGTATTACTGTCTATCTTTTTATATAGTGTGTTATTTTTAATTTCATAGATGTTGAATAGAATTGTTTTATGTTTAAATACTTGATTCTGACTTTTAATGAGCATTGAAGAATTTGTTTTCTTCTTTTATAACAATTTCTTATTTCTTTTCATCATCATTTAGCTGCATTATAGTTCTTAAATGCTTGATTTCTTAATATTCTTCTTAATCTGCTCTTAGTTTCTAATTATATTATAACTTTTTCTACAAGCATTTCTTCGTCTGATGATCTGATTTTTTACAATTAAAATATAAATTTTTCTTTTAACATCTTTACTTCTTGTTGTCTTAAACAGTAGCGTCAAGTTTCATAGATTGTGATTTATAAACATTGTTCTTCTTTTTAAACTTCTTGACTTGTTCATTGTACTGTCTCTTTTTTTTAAATCATTGTTTATAAAGTCAATTGTCAATTCTGACTGCTATTCTCATCATCTTAGACAGTGTTATTAATCTTCTTTTTAACTGTATAATTTTGTCTTTAATCTTATTCTTTAATTCTTGATAGTAGCTTGCTGTCAAAGTCTTGTCATCTCAGTCTAGATGTAAGATAATCTACTGAAAAGTGAATGCATAGCTAGTCACTGATTTTGTTTATTATAGATTATAAACTTTTTACACTGCTGTCTGCTTTTTATCTATTTTCTTAAAGATCATTTTAATCTTCTGAACAAAAGTATCATAGTTTTTAAATACTGTGTTTATTTTATTATCTTGATTGTCTGTTAGATCATGAAATCACAATCTCATTCTAAGCTTAAACTAATCAAAGACTGTCTTAATCAGAAAGATTAATGTTGTTAAAACTTTATTATGTTTCTCTTACAACTTGTCTGAGTTGATCATAAGATAGACATTCATTTGCACTAGAAATGCTCTTATTTTTTCTTGTTTTTTAAAGAACAGAATTGATAAGTTTATCTTTAATAATCTTGCATTGTGTTTCTCAAGCTGCTTGCATCTTGTTATTAGATTTTCATTGATCTTTAAAATGACCTAAATGTTAAGCTTAGAGTCTTCAGTCATTGATCCTGCTCTTGATATCATAGCTTCTTTTTCTCTTTAGCTTTTTTTAAGTTTTTTTTAGAAGATACTTCATCTGCAATTGATTGTACATGATAACAAGCATTGTTCATGTACAGATGTCTTAATTAATAGTGTATATTTCTTCAAGCTAGGGTTCTCTGTATTCTTGAATTAGAGATGATTAATGTTAATCACAGAGCTTTTTAATAGCAAGTGTTCACGGGCAACTGATTAAGAATCAGTTTAATTGTTGTGTCTTATACTGTTTGATGACTAAAGAAAGCTGTAAGTGCCACTATCTAGGCTTGCTTAACAATTTAGAGTAAGAATAGCTCCGGCGTTGAGGTAGATACAGAATGAAGTATAGTTTGATGTACAATCGTACTGTGTGTGTAGTATAGCAGAGTATACTAGTAATCAAGACTAAGATTATATAAGAAATGAAGAGAATCAATATGCAATTGATTGTGAAGAGTAGAGAAGTAGAGTGACAGATGTAATAGAAAGTAGAATGAGAATAAGATTGATTGTGATCAAGAAAATAAGCTTCTA